>VYXD01009479.1:669587-799915 GCA_013397195.1 Hylia prasina
TTTTAATATATATATGCACTGCAGTTTCACTTTCTCATAAGCTTTGCAGATGAATCTGCAAACTATGCTTCCATGTTGGCTAAAGCACATGCAGAAACTCAGTTTCAGTATTAACATAACTGAAAATTAAATTCATAGAGAAACGCAGAAAAAACTTTGGTAGCACTACAAGCAAAACACTGCAAAAAAAGTTTGCGGAAAAACCCCCCAAAACCTACAAATTATTATTACTTCTAATTTGTGAATATCACTGTGCTGTTAAAATTCGTCCAAGCCCCACTAGTGAATTGTGATTATTTCTGTTGTGATGTGATAAAAAACTGAAAGATGCTAGCTAGGAATAAGAAAGCAACCTTGCTTCCACAAAGCTGGAGGCTAATAATAAAAAGAACTGTGTGGTCCCTTTCAAAGACCATGAGATCAGTGACTATGGTGTGACGTTTTTATTCAATCTCTGCACACCTAGAGCCCCCCTAACAGGATATTTTCACTTTTGGAATATGAAAAACACCATGTGCTTTTTACTTTCACATTCTGAGAAATACCAAGTTGGAGGCCTCAGTGGCATCAGAAATTGTCTGAATTCCCACCAAAATCAGTCTCAGAATAAAGTTTTCATTACCAATGAATCTATAGCAATATGCATGGATACTATAATAACTGATGAAGCAGGGTTCATCACCAGAAGAAAACAGAATTTTTCTATGTTATATATCCAAAATGAACTCTTTTTTTCAGATACCACATTTCAACATTTATCTATTATTCAGGGATTAAAAAATCTAAAGAGAAGATAAGACAGTTTCTATAGGTCATAAGTCGGTGACTACTTATAAAAAGTAACATCTTAAGGTCTGAGGGTTTATTTGTGATAATATGTCATGAGGTATTATTTTGGGATCAAAATTATGCAGCCTGAAAATTCATGTTCAAAGGTGTAAGAATCCTGAGTATTCATGACTCATGTTGAAATTTGTCAAAACAAGCCTCAATCTTACATTTTTAATGATTTTTTCTTGGGACAACTACAAGCGTTTATGCATTTCAGAAAACCGTATTTTTATGGAGCTGCTTGAAATTAGAACAATGTGACTAATGTGAAGCCAAAAGTAAGCTTGAGTCAATCCATTAAAATTCTCTAATGAATAAATAAGTGTTATTTGAACAAAAGCTGACAATAGAAATTAATATTTCAGGTGAGTAATAACCTGCACAAGCTTGAGAGGGACTCGGCATCAGAGCTGCTTAAGACACCTTCCACAATGCAACAATTTGGCTGGAAATCAGAATCTGTATGTATTTATTTGTATAATACTAGGCATCTTTTAGGATAGTACAACGTACAGCTCTTTTCCAGCCTAAATGATCCTATGATTTTCAGTGTTTCCAATGACTCCATTTTATTACTGTAATTCCACATTGTTACAATTACACTTATTTCTACTTCACCTTACCAACAAACAGAATCCACCAAGTGATGAATAAAGAAATTCTACTCTGTACAACTTTTTACCTCAAAAAGCTGCTACCTGAATATACTTACTTTTAGAAACAAATAAAAGCTAATATACTTATATAAACATATGATTACTAATGTGTCTTTTACTAATGTGTCTTTTTGTCAAAGTTTAGAAAAAAAACTTATAAAGGTTACTCAATCTCTTAAACTGACATGATAGTTGTGTTCCTGTTATCTGCAACAATTTTCACAGAAATTCAAGTATTTATTAATTTTCTTCTTATGGAGAGTGGCTCTTTGGGAAAGAAGAAATCTGAGTTTCAGTGTGAGATGTCAATAAACCTTGACTTTTTTCCCTTTTTCTTTCCTTGCGATTTTTTTTTTTTCTTTTACAAGTGATTTCCTATTTTTTTCCTGTGTGGGAAATCATGTTCACAGTTGTAGATAAGTGAAATTGTTGTAGATCCTGTATTCCTCTAAATAGGACTGGGGTTTTGTTTTCCATTGAGGAAATTTTGAATTCATAGAGTCATAGAAGCACAGAATCATGGAATGGTTTGGGCTGGAAGGGATCTCAAAGATCATTTAGTTCTGACCCACTTGCCATGGGCAGGGGCACCTTCCATTAGACCAGGTTGCTCAGAGCCTCATTCAACCTGGCCTTGAACACTTCCAGGCATGGGACATCCACAACTTTTCAGGGAAAACTACTCTTGTGCCACACCACACTCACAGATTCACCAGATAAGCTACAAATAACAATAAAAAAATTCTTAAAATATTGAAAAATATTTTATGCAAAATATTTTCTTAAAAGCTTGAGCTTAGTTTTCCAAATTATTTTTAACACAACAGCCTCCTCATTAAAATTGTTATTGACTTTGTTTCTTCATTTGTGTATTGTTTTTATTGCAGTTACTTCAGTGTTCTGGGAATTTCCTCAAGTACTGGAACTTCACAGAAGTGCAAGCTTTGAGGATTAATAAAGTCTTATAACAAGACATTTTTTAAAGCAGCTTCATATTTCCTAAGAGTATTATTTAATTACATTTTAATTGAGCAATTGAAACAGTCATGGACAATCCAAAATCTGGATTCACAAGGTATACCTGGGTAGTCACAAGTCCCTCTGATGCTCAGTATAAAAATCTAAATGGAAGAGAATTGAACTGGAGACTGAGCCTCATTTTATTTGCATGACAAAGTTATCTTTTAAAACAGATCAAAAGATTAACTTACATTTAGCTTGTCTCAGGAAACAGAAGCATTACTGATAAGAAAAGCAGGAAATGGGAAGCTTCAGATACTATATTGCAGATTTTGTATTTGAAAGGATTTATGACTCAAACTGGTCAGATTGCTGGATGCTCTGTGGCATTACAGCCCTGAAATCTGCTACATTGGAACTATATGGATGCCACATTTACATCTTCAACCTTCTGGCTGTTCTCACGTTGCAGATGAGGGAAAAAAGAAACTACATCTCTAACTTGAAACATTTTCTCTTTATGCAATAATACATGTGCATATAGTAGTTTACAGATGAGTGGTATTCCACAAAATGCATGAAGTAGAATGAAAAATACAAACATATGTTAATTTCTTTACTATTATTATTGCAAATGAATTTTTTCACACATCTGTTTTCTCACACTAAAGCTAAGATATATTCAGGGTGTCTTCCAAATGAAGACATATTCTCTTAAATGAAAATTATTCTTCACTTATCTGTCTATATAGATAAATTGCAATTTTATTGCTCTGAATTTCTTGCTCATTTCTTTCCATCTGGCATTGAAAGAAAAACAGAAGTCAAGAAATAAATTTCTAACCCCTTATGATGACTAAGTATTGATGGTATGCTGATGTCTAAGAACATTTATTTGCTCTACAGCAGACACAATTACTACAAATGTCAAGAATTCTTGGGCAGCTGGCCCCAAGGACAGGATCCCTCATCACACCTGCTAAAAAAATACCTTGTAACCATGGCCTTGCTGGGTCTCCCCACTAAGGGCTGTAATTGAAGTCCTCTCTGGACACCAGTACAAGTCCCCTAGAGAGACAGGGGCAACACATCTGCAAGACATAAATCAGAAAGCTGTAGGCACTGTTAAAGTTGATTCCCCTCATACAGTTTGAGAGCACACACACAAAACATGTAACCTATGAAGATGTAACCTATGAAAATAAATATCTATCATCTCCACACTACCCACTTGGGCAGTGGATATACCAGAGCAGGTAATGTAAGGAAAAGCCCAATGTGCAGCTCCCTCACAGCCTCTCCTCATTCCTCCCTTACCTCTAACCCTCTTTTCTCCCTACCCCACCCACACTGAAAGGCTGGAAAATCCATGTGACTCTGATTTGTGGGTATAAAACTCACAACAGCAGCAGCACATCTCACATTCACTCCATCACTTGAGCTGTTCTTTGGCCTCTCCCTCTCCATTTCTCTGCCCATCCTTCCCCACAGCCTGGCTCTTCTTTTCCAGTTATCCCATTTTCTTTCCATGCTTTGAATCCCAAAGTAAAGGGACGGAATGCTCACAAACAAGCCACATTTAACTAAAGTAATTGGCTAGATGCCAATAGCAGTTTGACTACAAAAGCAGCACAGTGGAATTTTCCAGCTTAACGTAAAACTGATGTGGTTTAAAGAAAAAAAAGAGAAACAGTAAAAAAAGATTGTGCAGCAAACACAATGCAGATCTACAGTTTGGATTTTAATCATGAGTTGAACATACATCTTCAGAGACCCTGGGTGAGTCATTTCATTTCCTGGTGCATTAATTTCCCAAATTCCAATACATAGATAATCTGTAATGAATGCTGCTGTTTCAAAGCATGTCACAATAATCTCTGTAATGAGGTTTTTAATAGAAATTGCTATTAAACTGTGAAGAATAAGACACACATATAGGGCCAGCAAATATGTTAATACCCTTTTTAATGATTCATTAGTATTTCAGATTTAACAGATAGGCCTGTAGCAATAATGCAGAAAGGGTGGCAAATATTCTTGCAGAAGGCTGTCACCACCAGAAAGAAAGGCCTTGAATGTGGCAGTGCAGTGAAGCAGGAGCCAGAAGGGGAACCACCCCAGCTACCACTCCTTTACCTGCAAATATGACCAACTGGAAAAGAGCCAGGACAAAAAGGCTCTTTAATTTCAATGACTTTTCAGTGAAGGTAATGAAGCAAGTGGGCTGGAAGGAGAGAGGCTTTAGCAATTTCACACCTGCTGTGAGCACCCCTGTAGTTTAGCTCTAGCCCTGTAGAAGCCAGGTTAACTAATCCAGAACAAAAATTCAGTGGCAAGGGTTGTCCCTTTTTCCCTGTGGTCCACCATCAAGAAAAATGCCTCTTTTTCCATGCACCATTCTCTATTTCTTTAAGTGGGATGGCTGAGTGGTACAGATGGATAAAGGTACAATAATTCAATTTGCTTTTTCCTATTCTGCATCTAATTTAGTTGAACAATCAAGCACCCCAAACTGGATTAATCTATAGGCATGCCTTATTCAGTAACATAAGGGATAGGATTCTTCAGTATTCTTTAACCTCAAAGGAGAAATTAAATGGACATTAAACATTCCTACAAAAAGAAAGAAAATATTTGTAAATTAGTCACATTTTGGGGATATCTTAAACATACTGGCCTGCAAGAGGCAATGTTATATAAATCATAGTTTTATGATAGCATGCTTCAACCAAAAAAAAAAAAAAAGAATTGCAAGAGAATATGAATTCAGGAATCTTAAATAAATGTTGATGTTTCTGCACTTTTGGAACTGGAAAATTACTTATAATTTTGGCTATTCATCCTAACATAACACTGAATACCTAAATGTTTCAGTGTTGTGGTTTAGGAATTCTCCAATTTAGTATTCTCATTCCCCCTCCTCTGCACTGGGCTGGAGAGGAGAATTGGAGGCACAAAAGGTAAAGATCACGGGTTGAGATAAGAGCAGTTTACTGGAAACAGCAATGAGATAAGAAAACAAACAGTAGCAGTAACAATATGAAAAGCACAAGTGCACAAGAGAGGTGAGCAATTCATGTGGGAGTGCTCACCACTGCACGTTCCCCTAGGTCTGAGGTAACACTCAGACAATAGCAGCACCAGCACCTTTATCTTATCTATCACACAGCATACCACCTTCCAGGTATCCCCAGAGGTATAGATATATTTTACATATGTATATTCAGGGGTGTCGTTTGGTGGGTGCAGATGCCATCAGTCCCTTACAACACAGTGAGGGCTGCTATGGAAAAGCCAACTCCATCTCAGCCAGACCCAATGCGCCTGGAGATGGCTGAACATGCCTGCCTGTGGAAATGGGCAGGGGATTCCTTGATTTCATTTTCTTGCACACGCAGCTTTTGCTTTTCCTATCAAACTCTCTTATCTCAATCCACGAGTTTTCTAGCTTTTTTTATCCTTCCAATTCTCTCCCTGATCCCGCTGGCTGGGGAGTGAGCAAGTGGTTGTGTGGGGATGAGCTCCCAGATGGGGTTCAGCTGTGACACTGTGGTGTCAAGGTTAGAGGGCACTGAGAGAAGAGTATTTTCACAGCCTTTCCAGGGAGATTATCCATGTGGAATGGGCATCATCTGAACCTGTAAAAGATACATTTAGTGACAGATGGCTAATGGTGAGATGTACCAGTGGTATAAACTTCAGATCTGAGCAGTGGAATAAGCACCACTGCTGAGCAATTTTTGAACACCATAAAGCACTACTGCTACCGATTCCCAAGTGAAAGGTGTGTGGGTAGGAGATAAGAAAGTTTGTGGAATTTTCAAATTCAAGGTGTAAGTAACATTCCTTTGATGTGTTCATGGCTGGAGTGTCTGCCTGTGAGGACCTGAGGGAAGTTCATGTGTCTGAGTGTGAAGGGGAAACCCTTAAAGCAGCCATTCAGATTATTCCTCTGCATTTATATAAAACAGAAGTGAAAAATAGGATGGAAAAGTGAAGATACTTGTGAAGACAATTAAAAAAGCCAAATTGATCTACTAAGAAAAGGGAGAGAGAACCCCAACAAATAAACCAAATAAAACATCCATTTAATTTATTTTGTCTATATTTTTGTTTACATGATTGCTTAATGATAAAAATTATCATCACACATTTTTCTTCAGTCTAAGCCTTTTCTGTTCAGTGATCTTGACTGTAAATGCTTGTTACTGATTAGGTCAATAAGGTATCAGAAATTTCCTTAGAAATATTTTATGAATCCTTCTATTTTTTGTAATAGGAAGATAGTACTGGATTTGTATTCAAAATCTGTTGACAAGTAGTCTATGCATCTCTATCCAGTAATAACACAAAAGAAAACATTTGAAAGGTATGAAAAAACCTAAATCACAGAAGAAAATAATAAGGTATATTTAGGTCTCAAAATACTTAATGCACTAATACCCTGTAGTTGAGTATGTTTATTTCTTTCAGTTTAATTTTTGTATTCCTGCTGAAATCTCTGGTTTTATTAGTTTGCAAAAACTGATGTCTTTTTTGCAGAAACATGAAAATTTCATTTTAATGAAAGAAAAATCAAAACAGAGAGGCTTCAAGCTTTTCACAAAAATTTGGTTTTGGGACAGGAAATGGAACTTTCTGTTTCAGAGTACAGCCATCCTCATACACCTATTATTTTTCCTGAATTATTCTTTTCCTAGTTCAACTCTTCTTTTTATGTCCATCATGCTGCTAAAAAAACCTTGTTAAAAGTCTGTTTAAGGAAATGAATGTTGCTGGATTTTTTTCTCTTTCTGGCAGAGGCTTACAGAGCTCTTTCCTAAACAATGCCCTCAAACACAGCCTGGATGTGAAAATTTCCTGCAGAGGCAGTTCACTTAAGGTTGAGCTATCCTTAATTATAGGATGTTGTCAGCCCAGAAATTCCTCCAAGAAAGACCTCTAACTTTTATAAGGCAAAGAAGCTTATGAGTTTTTAAATGGCCTTCAAAATCGAGGCAGAAATTTAAAGAGAGCAAACAATGCATCTTTCTTATATGGCATCCTTAACCTTGTTTTGTTGATGCATCCAGGACCTGACCAGTTGCACTTCTAGCAAAGTTATCTCATGCATCTTCTTTTCCTTAAGCCCTTTTTGTGGATCTTTATTGGGAAAAAGCTTGGTAAACAGCAAAGTGACAGCCAATCATTTTCTGATAGTGCACATCTCTCCTACAAGATCAGCTCAAGCAGACAATGCTATCTAAAATCTCCCCTCTACACAGGCAAACACACACACAAAGAGAAAACAAAAAGCAAATAAAACCACGCCAAATATCAAATGCCAAACCCAAATATCCTGGTTTCCAGACAAATGCATTGGCAGAATGCCACTTCTTTCTTTTCCACTTTTGGATCTTGGACTGGCCTTAAATACTGGAAAAGGTACAAAACCAACCACTCAAACTGTCCCTTGAAAGATGCATTCTTCAGAACAAACAAGTGAACTCTTCGCCTAAAACTGCCCTACTTAGAGATATTCAAAACAGGAAAAAAAAAAAATTGCTAGCAAACTTTTGAATGAGATATAACCTAAATGCTTTCAAGTCTAACCTTGGGAAAGGTTTAAGAATGATGCAGAAATCTCTATGCAAAAAAAAATTCATCCTATCAAACCTGTACATATGCAATAAAATGAAAAAAAAACCCAAAATCTAAAGAAAAAAAAATAAATTCTGTTCTATTGTAATGAATTAAACTGGATATTTTTGGCATTAGTTTGGGCTTTTTTTTTTTTTTTTACTTTTCTGCCCCAAATACACTGCTAAATAATAATCCTCAAGTAAAAATTCCCTTTCCTACTAAAATTCAGAACAGATATTTCTTATGCACACTGTTCCTTTGCAGAACTTCATTTGTTTAGACAAAGCCAAACAAAACAGTAGAGCTTTTGCAAGGAAGGTATCACAATCAACTGTGAATAAACTGAGCCAAGGAATATCTGCTGCAATCATTTGTTTTAGTAGAAGTAGCATAATTGTGCCATAAACTCCTGCCTGATCCACTGCAACATATTACATCTGTTTTATGCTAATGTAGTTCCAAAGAAATCGATGATATTTATACTGACATAAAGCTGTGGTGAGTCATATTCTCAATTAGTGTCTTCAGTTTGAGAAGGAATATCAGAGATTTTTCTTGATTTTCCAAAATTTCCCCTGTAATTTTGTTCACCGGTTTCTAAGAAGCTGGAAGTTTAATTACATCTACAGGGCTTCAGAGCATCCCTTGAAAAATCATCACAAGTTATTTCAGGCAGATTTAACTTTTAAATTGAATTATTATGACTGCATTGATATTTTGTTTCATGGGTATGTTCATAACAAGAGGCACTGATCTGTGACAGATTTTTTTAAAATTACTTGTATGGTCCACAGGAATCATAAAACGCCTGTGAAGTAGCATAAGCTCAAAAAATGCTTATCAACCATCCCAACATAACTATCCTAACATATTGATGCTGCCATCAGTCAAATATATTATGTTCTTATTCTGATGGTTGTATTCAACTCCCCTTAGTCGAAATAATGTGCAAAGCCCCTGTCAGTTTAAATACAACACCTGCAGCTTCTAGAGACTAAGCCAAACAAGCTGAGGGAGCTGGGGGTGTTTAGCCTGGAGAAAAAGAGCCCCAGGGTGGACCTTATCACTCTCTACAGCTGCCTGAAGGGAGGCTGTGGCCGGGCGGGGCTTTGCCCCTTCTCCCAGGCAACAAGTGACAGGATGAGAGGACATGGCCTCAACCTGCACCAGGGGAGGTTCAGCTTGGATATCCCTAAGAAATTTTTCATGGAAAAGCTTGTTAAGCATTGGAACAGACTGCCCAAGGTGGAGTCACCCTCTCTGGAAGTATTCAAGAACTAGCTGGACGTGGCACTGACTTACTGCCATGGTCTAATTGACAGGGTGGTGGTTGGTCAGAGGTTGGACTTGGTGATTTGGAGGTATTGTCCAGCCTAAATGATTCTGTGATCTTGAGTCACTCAAACTGGAAAAATTGCAGGTATTTCTTTTTGTACAATTTTGTCTTCCTATTTTTAGTGGATTTTTGTTTGTTTTTTGTTGTTAAAGTGAAAGAGATTTTTTTAAAAGGTAGTGATCTGCATTTATGATGTGTGAGTGTTCAAAGGCTTACTAGAATAATCTGATGCATTAGGCAGACAGGAATTTCAACTGATTATGTGAGGTAAACCTTGCTAGAATAGTATTAAAGAGCTGGTTGTCTGCATTTATGTTGATCAGAAATAACCAGAGATCGTGATTTAGCAGGCAGTTAACACCTAAAGATCTAATGGGAGAGGGCTCTTCATGCACATGTGACTGTCACACACACAAATTCAGGGTTTGGTTTATTCACACTAACATCCTGAATCCAGAGGTCCAAGATCAAAATTGCATTTTTCAGCTTACTTGCATCAGTATTTGTATCCATTGCAAACCATATCTATTTTTTAATGGGAAATGTGGTTATATAGAATTAATGTTTTGTTTTATTATTTTTCAAAACATAAAATGAAAGATACACGGTATTGTTATAGCTGTATTTTGTCCCTGGATTCCTGGGATTGAAAAGTTTGTGTGCTGTTCTTTCTTGTTTCTGGTGTAGATAACAGTAAATGATATTTCCTGGACATTATTTCTCAGTCTCCACAGATTTTTTTTCACAACTGAATCAACTGCATTTTTTACCAAGCCTGAGTCAAATACAGGTCTCCCCCTTGCATTAAAGTAGAAATTCCATTGTTTCCAATATATACGTATAAAATAATATACAGAAGATGGCTGCTGAATGAATTCATCAAATGGTGAATAAATACTTCTGAGAACAAAGATACAATTTTCTGGCATTCTGATATAAGTCATTCTTTGTACAGGATGGGTAGCATTAAAAGCATCTTAAATAGTTCTCAGTTTGCTTTTATGAAAAGATTTTGACAGTATTAATTACTTCTGCTAACGGAAATTTCTGACACTTACATGACCTTCTGCTGCATACGAAAAAGGCTGTCATGATTGGTGTACTGATAAAAATGCAAGGAAAAACCCAGGAATTGAAATTAAATGAAACTAAATATACCTTATCCTTAACATTACCAAGTAAGAATTGCGAATTACTTGACCAAAACATAGATTACACTTCTTCTGGTGGGGAATGGGGGATTTCTGTATGAAGAAATGAACTCCTTTGGAATGCAGCAATGACACGCACTAATGGCAGGAGAGAACCAGCCATGAGGAACAGCCTGGCTCACTGTTTCATTCAAGTGTGAGAAGATGAACACACACATGGAAGTCACCTCTTTGTGGTAGGTTTGTAAGACTGTCACTATCAATAATGTTACACTGGTATTAAAAAACCCCCACCTTAACCTACTGTAGCCATGTTGGCATAAAAAGATGCAATGTTCAAGTAGTTGGCACAAAATTGCCATTCTTAGAATAAAAGCCAACAAAAGTTGCAAGAACAGCAGCAATGGAACAGCTCTTAGGTAGCTGCTAAACACACACACACACACACACAAAAAAAGGAAAAAACAAGAAAGCAAGAAAGGAAAATAAAGATTAAATAATTGAAATTCAAACAAACTATGATGGCACAGTGAGCTGCTGTTTTCACAGGTGTTTATAGCTATGGTCCTTTGAACTGATTTTCTACAGTGCCAGGCTATTTTACCTGTTATAATGTTTCTTTTTTGCTCTTTGTCTCACTTCTCCTTTTCTATTTCTGTACATGTTCGCTTTTAGGTATATTTCAAACCCTTATCACCTACCACTCCTTCCAAGTGGCCATTTTGTCTCTAACTGAAAACAAAGTTATTCCAGCATGTTGGAGAGAAAGCACAGAACATTTTCGAGAATCATATGAAAAAGTGCGTAGGCTGTTAAGGATCTTTCTTCTAATACATTATGGCAAATACACTCCCAGCACAGGATAAGGAGATTTGTTACCATTAAAAGGTATTTCAGTTCAGAGAGAGAATAAAATAATCCACCCCGAAGAGCTGTGTTCTGGGTGATTACATTTTGACCTCAATTCCTGCTATATTCCCTAGTGACTTTGTCCATACAATAATGTTTCCCCTGCTGGGACCTAGTCGAACAGCACCTAAAATTAGATTTTTCTATTGATTTTTATGGTCATTTGCTTCTTAAAATCAGTTGTTGTTATTTCCAAAAAGAAAAAATAAAATTCCATGGTCTTGGTTTGTCATACTATATTGTTAAAAGCATATTTTAACAAATTTTGATTTTCAGAAATCCCACAATGTTAAACTGCATGTTTAACCACACAGAGACTCAGTATACTCATAGAAGAATACAAATCCTTATAATCCATTGCTGTCCTACAGTGTTTTTTCTCATTTTATTCTTACAGGATGCAAACTTCGTGTTGCTGAGAAAGTTAGCTTTAAAAACAGCATTTAAGGTATTTTTGTGACTCTTCAATCATATTACTCCATTAAACCGTGTAAAAATGTTTGCTTTATTCAAAACAGAGAGGGAGGATTGCTGTCATTATATGATAAATGTAATAAATAGAAACAATACAATGGCAAATTACTGTCAACAAACACTCCAAGTAAGCAGAGAGAATTTTTCCATAAATCTCCTGAGACAGAGAGGCAGCCACAGGCTGCTCAGAACCCCAAAAGCTCCTCATAGGCTGTACCAGCTGCTGGCAACCCCCTGCTGTATGGCTCCACTCCTTCTCTTGTATTAATACACATTTTTTCCAGGGATGTTTTGCAAACCTTTAATTATTGCAGAATAATTTTGGACAATGTAAGATTTTTCACTCCAGAGTAGCAGTTACTAGGTCAGAAACCAGCATGCAGGTGAATTTAATACTCCTTTTCTAAACTTATTATTAATGCTGGAAACTGTACATCTTGCAGGCATGAAGCAACAACTCCAGAGGTTCTAAGGAACAGTCTCCTGAGCTGTGGACTAATGAGCAGCTGATGTCTTAATTTACACAAACAGATGAAAAATCACACCAAAACTTTCAGAAAAAAAAAAGAGAATTCCAGTGACACTGCTACTACCTGCAGGAGCAGCTTGTGCTAGCCCTTGAAACTTCAGTCATTTGCCATTTATGAAAAACTTTGAAACTGCAGAGCATTTAATCATAGAGGCACTAAAGCTTGTTAGTAGAACTACAGGACTCACAGAATCATGAAATTGTTAGGGTTGGAAGAGATGTCTGAAGATCGTGTAGTCCAACCCCTGTTCTCCAAACTTGAGATTCAGGAAGGCTCTGAAGTCCAGATAGAGTAGTTTTAATTAGAAGCAACTAAAAGTTTTTATTCGGGTACTGCTACTGAACTGTGAAAGACAACTTTTTGGAAAAATATCCTAATGGGCAAGAAAAACTCTGGCTGAGAAGGAGTGAGTCACTCTCCAGCTGCCACAACAATGTGAGAAAGTCCTTCCGCAAATCCTCAGTTACAGAGTCCTAGAATGGAAACCAAGAAGACACTTTTCCTTATCCTGATTTGGTGAAATTCACCTCAGAAGTGCAATCACTTTGAGCTTGTCCACAAGCCTTTAAGCTTGTATTTATGTGATGAGCACTACTATGCTGATGCTTGCACGTTGATTGGTGTTGCCCCAGTTGAGAGTGCATCTTTCTCAACTCACCTAGATGTCAATACAGATGACAACTGTGTTTTCTCAAGAGTTATTTTTCAGTTCATTTGTTTTGTTGGTATTTTTTTTTGTTCCAATAACTAACTGGTGTCTGAAGTCAGTGACAACCTGTGATGCAGCATAACACAGAAAATAAACTGAGGACCTATTATCTTGTTGTTAAACTCAGTTAGCAGACATACTGGCCAGAAAGTTCTTAATAACATGTATTTTATTAGCCCCTGGATCTAAAACAGAGACACAGGTAATCCTATAACTACCAGTATGTTTAAGATACTGGGCCACAGGCTACGAACATCCCCCTCATCTCCTGTTCTCTGTCTCTGTAAAGCTCTGCACTGCCACTTAGGGTTAGTGAAGGATATTTTGGCAAGGGAGAGTATTTGGGTTTAAAAGCATTCCCTGCTGCTGCTTATATAATCTCTATTTCAACTCCAGGTCACTGTTCTGAAGATATTCTCAATTAGGAAGCATTACTAAAGCTGAGTTTTTAAAGAAAAATGTGCAACACCAGTGGAAATTTGCAACTCACATATGTGAACTAAATCATGCATTACACCTGGTATGTGAAGCACTGGGAATTGTCATCCTATGTTCTGCTCAGCAAAGACTTACATGCACATAGTAAATGCTAGGGACTGGGATCTAAAAATACAGATTTATATTATAAGCCTGTTGGCAAGCAATCAAGAAGCTGGAATGATGACATAACATCCAGATTGACCATTCAAAGCAGGTCCATGTGTTTTGTTTGTGAGGAATGAGGACATTTGTGAACCTAAGTCTGTAGGTTTGCTGTAAATTCAACACACTGACACTCCACTTTGGATGCATGAAAGCAGTGCTGTAAGAATTCCTCCTCCTCCAGTGAAAATGCAACCAGTTTTTCCTTTTTTTTTTTTTTTCCTTTGAAAAGGCTGTGGTTACTGAGATAGGATTGGAGGAGTGGAGGGGGGCATACCCTGAATGCCAAACTTAATTGTAAAATCCCTACTGCTAATGCTCAGCACCTAAAATACCAGTTATAAAAATAAGATGTGCTCAGTTAGCTGGAACTGAGGCCAGAGGGCACACACCGACCCTCAATCATGAGGCCAAACCCTTATGGGTTACAACACAGGGAGACTCATCAGGTCTTAGAAATGCTCAGAGGTTATACAGAATTCCTGAATGAGGTTAGGCAATCACAAAAAGATGATGATGACGAGGTGATAAATGTAGAATGCTCAACTTCTACAGTGCAGCCCAGGATCCAAGAGAGGAGCCTACAAGGACTGTAGTGTTGTGAAATTGTATTTACCATAATTCCTTCTCTATCCTAAAGCAATGGCAGCATGACTGCTATCTCAGCAGTGGAGCTGTAAATGAGAGCCATCTTGGAGAGAGAGTTTTTTTGGTGGATTTTTTTTTGTTGTTGTTGTTGTTTTGGTTTTTTTGCACAACCAGAAGAAACCTCAAGTGAATGGTCGAGTGCCCTCAGACTTCTCAGTGGACAGCAATCTTTGTACTGCTTTTTTCTTAGAAGAAATTAAAACATTTCTCTGAAGGAAAAGCAGATTTGAGAAGCTGTCACAGCAACTTCTACTTTCCTGTGAAGGGAAATCCTTAAAAAAAGCTGGGCTGAAGTCTCAGTCTGGCCAGAACTGCTGCCACAAGCCCGTAATTGCTGTAATTTGCAAGTTTGGTATGGAGGGGAATCAATGAAAAACATCATGCAGGGATGTGTAGTTGCTGAGTGAGGAGAATCCATAAGTCCAAATTGCTGGAAGAGCAAAAAATAGTCCCTTTCTCATAAATGAGGTATTTTTCCTGAGGATTTTCAAGTAGGCTTGAAAACCTATTACTCAAAGGTTTGAAAACTTCATCACTAAGTCATGACTAAATGTCTCTATTTGCATGAACACACACAATCAAAACGAAATTATTTAAGCTTAATCTACAATTTTATACCACTTAAGTGAAAATTATTTCTATGAAAGTTTTGAACATGCACTAGATGACACATCCATCTTAAAAAAGAATCTGAAAGCCTCATTTTTAGTGGATTTTATGCACTTACCTCTTTTGAATTTAATAACTTCTTTCTTGATTACAAGCTTATCATAAAAGATAAAGCAACCAAGTAAGAGCATGATATATCTGCAGTTAGTGCAAATGGTAATTGAATTCTCCTGGATAAGGATTTTCCAGAGACTCCTAGCTTGCATGGCTGTGCCTTTTATTAGGGAAACTAGATGAAAGTTGAATATTACCTTTTAAATTCTGTAGCTTATTCAGGAAATCCATCTCCACTTTAATTGCACTTTCTGCTGTAAAGTGAAAAAATATTTTACAGCTCCTCGAATTTGAAGGTATTTTAGGGTTTAATTTTCTCTGAAAACACAAAGATGACAAATACCCCATCCTTCAAGATAGATGGATCTCCAAAATTTGGAAATTAACTGTGAACAAAGTCTAAATATGTAAATCTTTTTTCATGAAAGCCATTAAGGCTAAAGGTTATTGGGAGGCTTTTTATGGTAGTCTAAGTGCCAGCAAACAGGAAATATAGGGTCATTTACATTTTATAACTCCCTTTGTTAACATGCAGGAAGGCAGGATACAGCCACTCTACATCCCCAGTTTTCAAGAGAAAATGTGATGAAAGGAAGTGCTGTCCTTTAAATAAATACATAAAGCCCTTTCCTTAATCTTGAAGGAGGAAGGCTTATTCACAATGTGAATATAGATTTTAGCCCTTAGTTTAAAAATTGTTTTTATTTTCCAGAATACCAACACCAAAGATTAGTATTTACTTATGACATTGCTACAATTGCTTCCCAAACTGTAAATTGTTGCAGAATACTGAGAAAATAGTTCATTTTGGGATAAACACAGCACTAAGGCTTACTGTAACAACAAATGTATTAGCAATTTGCCCAGATTATTCAATATGAATAGTTTTTTCAAGAACAAGCACATCTTAGCAAAATAGTATTGTTTACTAGAAAACAAGCATCCAGATCTTCTACGGCCTTATTGTATTGTGCTTACACTTCATGAAGTCATGCAACTGCAGCCTTCATTCCCCCCATGAGATCCATGTATATTTCTATGCTTTCAAGGAGCTCTTGCCATCCTTGCAGGAGTGGTTACTTCCATTAGAATTCATTTAGCACTGAGAGATCTCATTTTTCTGTCTTTCTGAAACAGAAAAAAATGGCAAACAATCTGCATTTTGACTTTGTGACAGATTTATGAGAAAGGTCGTTGGGGTGACTAAGCTGAAACATAAGTCTCTGAAAAGGTTCAGCACTTGCTAGTCTGAGGGGAAGAGACCCCACACAACCAAGCTCAGCCAGCAAATGCTGACTTGCAGAGGTGTCTCCTGCCCTGCAGCTGAGTATTCTGCAATACATACCATGGGATGAGCATGACAGCTTTTAACAACTGCTTTGCAAAATACTGTAATTACACCACACAGCAAGTGGAAAAGAATCAAGTTTTGGTGGTCCATCCTTGTTCTTTGTTTGGTGGAGGGGTGGGAGATCAGCCAATATTAACATTTCTAGTAATGACTTAACCCAGCCATAAGCATCACACTTAAGGTCAGCTGAATTATATCAAATCACACATAATTTACAAGCACTGCTAAACAAATAAACCTACATCCCCCTTCTGTCAGCAGAAAATACTTTCATCACCTGGTTAAGAAGAAAAGACTAATTACAGGTAGACATGGCCTTGCTATAATTCTTAGAGATGTTATTCAGGTTTTGCTTTGAATTACCTCACTTCTATCTGACTCTGACGTAAGTAAAAGCTTTATGTGTTGAGGGAAATTAAAACACCTGTTAGATACTCCAGAAGCATGGCCAGAAAATCTGTTGTGCTCAGACACCACTGTATTTTTCTCTCAAACTCTTTCAGCATAGAATACTGAAAAACTTAAGAGTAATTACATAGTAGCACTTCAAAGACAACACAGGCCCAGATAATGGAGGGGTGGGGAGGGGGAAATTTGCTCCATGTAAAAGATTTTTAAAGTCTTTAGAAACCAACAGATTTTGATTCAAATATTCTCTACATTGTTGTAATGTAACTTAAATGGATGCACATACTCTGTATTTTGAGTCAACTGCTATGTTAACATAACTGTCACCTCTAATATCAGCAATTGAGAGCTCTTTTTCAATTGTTAGCATCTTAAAAATCATGCAGCAGTTTGAAGGGAAATCTTCAAAACTACAACATGCACCTTACTGTTCTACATCTGATATGTGTAAGACACCACAACTGCCAACATTTTCAGTTCTTAAATCTGAGCATACACTGCACACACCTGCAGTTTTAAAATTCCACTTCACTCACAGCACATGATGATCTCAGGTAAAAACTCCTTTATTAAGAACACTCCAAACCAGAAATTCTAATACTTTACAATAACAATTTCAATGCATAATAAGAAAATTACTCATTTTTCAAATCTTTTCCCCTGTACATTCCTTCTTTTGTGTACATAGTTTACATAGCATAATTTCCCATTGGGATTACAGTACAAATAGTTTGAACCAGATATACTGCAATTTCTTTGGTTCAAAGTGATGAATTCCTTCTTCAAAGGCTTCATAAATTTCTTCCATAGCAGATATGCTGCTGCCACAGATGTGTGAATCAGAAGTGCTTTCTTCAAATTTCAGGCTCTCATTGAACAAGCTGCTCAATTTCAACATGAGAAGTCGAGTGATGACCATTAAGAGTCGAGAAGCTGCACTATATTTTCTAAGCATTTTACATGGTAGGCATGTAGCTCATTTTCTTCTGGCTGGGGAGAACCTGAAAGGACAAAAACCCCTAAGATTTGAATTTCTAGCTGATTCTTAATATAAAATTACTTATCCAGACACTGCATCAAATGCCGTGCAAGAATTCATGCTGGTTTATGACTTTAACCTCTGTATTAATGAGCAGCAAATCAAATACTAATACTTATGTTGCGAAGTCTGTTTTGGTTTTTTCCTTGAATGGGACAAAGCAGGAAATGTAAAATAACAATAGCCATGTTGCAAAAATCCTGCACATGTACTCAGAAGAACAATCTACCATTTTATCCCAATTATCACTGTTAAGAGATCAAAGCTTTACAAGCACAGACTAGTTGAGAACCTTAATGCAGGAATATATTAATGACAATATTGATGACATATTACACAACTGTAATAATTATAGTTGCGTAAAATATTTTATACTCCTTGTTTTGCTGTGTAAATGCTTATTGAATTAAAAATCAATAGTTCAGTCAGACTTCATGTTCTATAGCTGTACACAAATAAATGGGGATTAATGTTATGAGGTGCTAGTCTGTAAAAGGTACGTATTTCTACCTTGTTGATTCGACATGGTATTTTGACAAGTCTCTGATCAGGGGTAGTTCTGCCATAAGGAACAATACAAACTTATCTATTAATATATTATCAGTATATGAAATGTTGTATTTTTATGTTTAATGATTGACTGAGGCTGAGTTTGAAAACAACAGTACATTCACAAAATGAATGGATTTGGGTGACAGCACAGGAAAAATTATCCTGAGATGTTCTGTCAAAAATACATCTCCTCCTTATTAGGATACCAATACTGGTCAGTGTAGACAAAGTTTGTGGCAAATCTGTTATACAAATACTATGGAAACCTGGATATTATAAGCCACTCAATAAACCTATTTGAGTACATTCATAGAGCAATTTAAATTAGCAGGAAAGCTCATTAGCTTAAAATGAGACATCATCTTGTCCTTTCAAGATTAGACTAACTTGATGTGACTAACAATCAATAAACCCATTATTAGCGACTGAAGCTCCAGCTACAGATCAGGTGTTTGAACACCTTTCATACTGAATGCTCTTCAGCTGAACCCATTGTATTGAAGCCATTGGCAAAAATCTCAAGCTTTCAGAATGTCACTAACCCACGGCACAGTATTTTAATCTTGGAACAATGCTCTATTCTGATCCCTTCTCTATGTGGCTCAACACTCTGAGGCTGAACACCGTTAAGTAAAGTCAATGCTAAAAGAACAATTGTTCTTATCACTAAATTTAAGATTTAAAGATTCACAGAACTGTACTGTGAAAAGGATTTTAATTGCAAGCACAATCAGACCTATGCTTCAAAACTAAACTTGGCAATTACCTAAGGTATTTTTCTACATCTGTATTTATAAGATGCCTAACCATAAGCCACATTGCTGATAGTGATTTTAGGGACAAAAGTATCCTTTCAAAAACTTGTAGCACAACAAAAACTTACTGTAATGACATAAATTGAAATGCTTTAATAATGGAAAAATTAAGAATTGGCATTAGGTAGAAGTAAGACCTACTTTTCTTCACTAAAGAATAAGCCTCATCTATTCTTCTCCTTATGGATGGATTCTTCAAAGTCACTTTAGCCTGTAGCACAAACACACAAACACTATGAGCTTTCTTGCCCACATAATCACACCTTAACAACAAAGTTTAAAAAATTAGAATAATTCATCACAACATGAAATGCAGGAATTTTTAGAACTAACATGACTACGTCATCACATAGGCTGCATTTATATAAGTAGTCACAAATTACAAAGGACATGCTGCTCCTATAACATGTTCTTTAATCTCCCAGCCACAGCAGCTACACAATTAAAATAAAACTGAATTACTATTGTAAACTTTATTATTATTTACTTAGAGATTACTGTATTGTTTACAGCATAAAAGTATAACATTAGAGTTTCTTCATAGATTTCTCAAATACTAACCTTCTGATAGTTGTGAAGCAAAGCCCAAAGCGAAGCTGCTCCTATTCTCTGAACAGCAGGACTGTTACTTTCCAAACAGGCAGACAGTACTGCAATTGCTTGATCTAATGAGACAAATAAAAAAAATGAAACCAAATGCATCTAGAAAATATAATCAAGAGCAATGTAAATATATTTACATGCCTCAGTAGATTGATGCTTGGAGTATACTTATTTTTATGACAAGAACTGGTATGGCAGAGGAATTACAGAAATTTTATTATCGATTAAATTTCAATATGCTCATAAAATCAGCACAGTACATTGAAAAAAGTGTTAAAAGCAATATAGCAAAACAAAACCAAGTAATGCTAAAAAGTTAAGCTGGCAGTATACAACATGAACATTATGAATAGCTATCAGCTGTGCTTAGGGAATGAGTAAGCTGTGAAATTGTTTTACAACTCCCAGTAGCCACAATTAGAGCCACATCAGGATGGATATTAAGATGTTTCTATTTTCCTTCATACTTATTATGCAGATGATTTGCAACCAATGAGAAATATTTGCCACCCCACCGTAGGTGCCTTAATTTTCTAGCATTGCTCTGAAGTCAGACTCTTCAACTTTGCTTGTTCACTTCACAACAAAAATTCATAGATTATGTAACTGAATAATGTATATTTAATTAAGGCAATAAATCTACTAGGAAAAATAAAAAGCATGAACACTATGGAAAACTTGCTTAGAGCTTAGAAACAAAGACAGGAGCATTCTCTCTGCAATTAAATAGGGAAAAGAAACATGCCTTCTATAAACAACCAAGAAAAAAGTTCTGAACACATTATTACATTAAATATATATGCCATGACATAACTTTATCACTGTCGTAAGCACTTTCTGTACATGACAGACAGGCATGTAGTTTGTCTTAACATTCATGATTTGCACAAGCTAGGAAAGTTTTGTCCAACTGAAGACAGGAACTTCAGCTTCTTCAAACTGACTGACACAAAGGATCCTTCAATTCTCCCTGAAAAACTAGCTGTTTGAGAAAACTGCAAAAATCCTTTCATTCATAATGTGCTATTATATCCAAATGATCTGCCTCACAATGAATCTTGATTTTCTTTTTACAACTATTTATTTGCTTTTCCTTTTATTATGTATTATTGTAATTGTCTCTCTGCCAAAATACGTATTCTGTAATTACTTCTAAAAAATTAATTTTTATAAAAATGCTCTTCTAAAATACAACATTGAGTTCTTTGTCAGCAACCCAAACTGAGATGAAAATATTGTCTTCTGGAAGCCAGAGAACAACAGTTTGCATACTCTTTAGATACTTACCATTACCTAGTATCTTTGGTTTATTAGCTGGACTAAAACATACGTTATGTAGAATAAGAAGTGCTAGATGTTGGCTGCTCTTGTGCTTGTATTTACACATTTCAATGATCTGGTCTAAAAACCCATTTATCTTCATGACCATCTGCTGTCCATCTTCTCCAAAAGATATGTTCAGTAGAAGCTTTAGCCAGAGAATAGACACATTACCAGAATTTTTATTACTTCCTTTTGGCAATGAAAGAGATAAAAAGTTCTGCAGGAAGTTACTCTGTTAGAAGAAAGAAAAAGGGTTTTAGAATTTATAGTATTTCATGGCTTGTTTGCTCTTGTTTGACCTTCCAACCTACATACTTAACCAAACACTAGTACTGTTGTTTAATTTACACATTTCATGCAACCCATTATTATAGTCAAGGATTTTTTAAAAAAATTACTCATGAAAAAGAATCTACTGCATGGTTAAAAAGTTAATATGGTAACATATATCTTCTTCTACAATAATTTATGCAGTGTAGATACATAAAAGTTGATCTAACACAATATATTTCTTTAAAGGCTAATTCCCACGACTACATAAGCTTTTTGCTTCACACTCTATGTTTCTACCCAAAAATAAACTAGCGACATTTTAAGTGAATCAATGCACTACTTAGATAATGTACTCTTGATTCCTTACTTATTATTGCATGCTACTAACAAATGTTAAAGGTATCACAGAATGTCTCGAGTTGGAAGTGACTCATAAGAACCTACAGCACCATTCCTCCCTTCACTGGCAGCCAGAGGAATGTCCTCTGTTTTTGTAAGCTTTGTAGAAAAAGAACTGTGCATTGATATGACATACACTACCTCAGGGTTTGCCTCCACTTTCAGGAGATTCTGAGAAGATGAAAATCTATTCCCCTGTTGCAAGAGGGAGGTGTTCTAACAAATTCCTCTAATGAAAAAGTCCTTGACTAAATATTCCCAGCCTCACTGAATCTTGACAACATATACAAGCATCTGGTTGAAAGCAAGCAACCCAGCATACAAACTCATTGTGGTTTTCTTCATGTGAATATAATATTGGTAATTTAATTTTCACAGAGGGAATTGGTTATTCAGCACTGCTTACACTTACGAAAGCAGAGCCCAAGGGAGAGAAGGAAGCACTATCACATTAGAGTGAAACTCTCAAGACTCTAAAAGCAAAAACAATTCACAGAATATAACAGCTACTACAGAAGAGATCTCAAACTCCTTGTTTCTATGAAAAAGTTTGAGTATTAACCACTTTGTAATGGTATGACCATGTCTTACATAATTAGCATCACAAAAAGATCTATTTCCCACTGCATTTCAAACAGGCAATTAGGTCCAAGAACAAAACATTGTTAATGGAGCTGAAAAGAAATTTTTGCAATTAATAAATTAATATAAAAGATGCTAGAAACAAACACACTTCTTATCATTTCTGTTGCATTAGCTCATCACATCACTATGACAGCTGACTTTCTACATGGTCTGTTTTCTCTTCTCAAGGCTTGAATGTATTTAAATTATCAAAGTTTAAGGGAAGCAGAATTTTCAGAGCACATTTGATAAAACAGAGCAAGGATCATTCTATATACAAAATATAAAATGGAAAAGACATTACATACATTTGTGTAATAAGAATAGATTTTTATCTAACATCCAATCACTGCCTTTTTCCTAAAACTTTCACAAAGGTTATGTTTCCCACAGTATACCTAATGGCTTACACAATGTTTGATTTCTCATTCATTCATGTACAGGCTGTTCTACAGCAAAATCACCATCATGATCCACTAGTGATTGCTATAAATATATGTGGGTATTAAAAATGTTACAACCAACCCACTGATACAGAGAGGTTACAAAAAGCTCTAGCAAAAGTTGTCCAGACCATGAATATAACTGAATTATAGACTCCATTCTTAGAGAACAGTAACACAACTAACTGAGACGACAATGGATTTGATTCCCCCAGAAGCATTTCTATAGGCTCACAGGACACTATATATTAAAATATAAGGGTTTATTAAAAAGGGAACTGCATCCATTGCTAAAATACAGGCTACCATTTACTTACCTTCTGAATAATGCCTTTACAGTCATGAGACAGAGCAAGGTTAGATATTAGACAGAAGACCACCTGCTGAACTGGGCTGTTATCATTTGACACATGGGCAGCCAATTTCAATATGTAATGCATTAATGAATTGCCAGCTGCACTTCGTGCAGATGGAAGTGATGATTGTCCACCAGCAGCCCAACAAAGTGAAGCACAACCTTAAAGCAATGAGACATTTCACATATTAGAAATGCAGATATGTATTTAAAAGAAAAATCTATAGAAAGAAGAGTGCAACTGCTCAAACACTGAGACAGAGCTTTTCAAAGGATTCGTTAGGTATCTGTTCTTTGAACCCCAATGAAGTCAATCAGACATGCTTTGAATAGAAATGTACATGAATGTGGCACTTTACTGGAATAGGCATCTACTGTTCTATTGTTCTAGAATGTAAGAGGCAATTCTGCTGTTAAACAGAAGCCATTGCCCCACGTCAGAAAGTCTCCTTAAATACTGGAACATATATCTAATTATACAATTATTTAGCAGTTGAATCTGAAGGGATCCTCTGAAACTGGTTCAGAAAAAGAGGTCTCTGTATAATTTGAAAGGATTAATGTAAGTTCCTTAGAATATTTTTCTGAGAAATATAAGCGCTGTCTGCAGCTGTCATTACATTGAACAACAGAAGAATGCACAATCCTATGCTACAGAGCTACAAGTTTGAATTAATACAGCAGCAAGGAACAACTATGTTACCAACCTAATACAGATAAATGCCTTCTGCACAAACATAACTGTATGTCCTTTTTTAACAACAGTTAATTTCTTACATGGCAAAAGTAAACAAAAACGAGACAATGTTTAACAAGTTTTTACATGTATTTCTCTGACTACACTGAGGAGGATTGATTAACCAGTTCAGAGCAGGTAAATTTGGGACACCTCATAAGCCAGGTATTCTGAACAGAAAGAAAAAACCATGATTGATCAGAGAGCACTTGGTCTTATCAGTAAGGAAAATAAAAACGCAGCCAAGAGTCACTTCAGCTTGATTTCTTGCACATTTTTATTTTATACTCTGCAGCTGACTAATACACGTCTTTCTTTGGCCCATATTAAAAAATTGTTTATGAAAAAAAGCCATTGCAAGCTCCTTTAAGGTCCGGAGACATTAACTTAAAATAAGAGTCATATTTTAACCATTTTAACTCTTTTATGGTATTCTGACAGGGCAAAAGAAACAGACATTTTTGTGTCTCTTCAAGCTACTTGCAAATCTTTACCTATGATTTGCTAAATCTAAATAACCAGGATATGGAAAGAGAAAAATCCATGCTAGAAAAAAGTTCAGGCTTCTAGTAGTGGGGATAATTATCAATGGAAAGAAAAGGTTTGCTCAAATGAAAAGGAGATGCCTTATACAAACATGAGCTACTGAGTCCAAGGCCTAAAGAAACTGAAAAAATTGAATACAAAATTGAATTTGATTGACTATTTCAAAACCAGAATGTTCTCAATAAGTACTGAAGTGCAACCCATATAAAGTACTGATACACTGTTCTCTATTAAAGAATTCCTAGAATAGTACTTCTATAATATACTAGTCAGCTTGGCAGGACATTCAGCATAACCTTCTCAATAAAATGTTTTGAATTAAATGCTATTTAATCCTTTAGTACAATGGCACTCTTGCTAAACCCAACAGCTTGAAACCAGATCTGAACAAAAGTCTTGAATGTATTAAAATCAAAACTCTTGATAGACTTTGATGGACAAGTGCTTTAACACTTTCCTCTTAGAGTAGCAATAAACATTATTTTCCCTTTATTATGCTTTTCTGTCTTAATTATTCTGGTAAAATATTTTGATGTATTCCACTACAGAGTGACTTTCATACCTGCAGGATAGTTTTCAGTGTAGACACAAAGCAAATGCAGAGCTATTTGCATTGAGGTATCATCTGCTAAAAACCACGGCCACAGAGAATGCAGAACAGGAACAAGATGAGCTTTGAATGCTGCTATCTACAACATGAGGGAGAATTTCAAATGCTATCAATACTTTGAAAATGAAATATAGAACAAAAAAACCAAATTTTTATCATGTTTTATCTTATGGTTTAAAAGACTGTACGGAGAACTGACACCACAATTTCAACCACCAATGAATTTAACTCTACGCCAGTCAAAAACAACACATATTTTAATTACTGAAATACATGCAAACAAAACTACAGATTTATTAACTCGAACTGTTCTTGTTCAAGAGCTCTCCAAAGTTTTATTCAACTCCTTCTAAAGTAATTACTGAAACTCAAAAAGCATGGAAATACAAGAGTGTAGCTGTATACAGAGCACATCATAGAAATCTTCTGTTATCAACAGAAACCATCTTCAATCCTCCAAACAATTCTTTCTGCAGATCCTGATCAAAAACATTCCACAATAATCTTAGCTGAAATTATGGCACAACCAAGTTATGGAGACTTCAGGGATAATCAGATGGCTTATTCAGCCCCAAGCGTTCTGCATACAAAAAGGATGTTAACACATGCCCTGGAAAGAGGTACTCCTGGAAAGTCAAGAAATCTTGTCGTTCCACCAATGCATTTGCTAAAAGCAGCCCAAGTTGTATAAACAGCACAAGTAACACAATGCCAAGAAAAATTAAACTGTGAGAGTGAAAATAAATGTGTGAATGGTATCAGCAATAAGAAAGAGGAAGAGCAGTGATCAGAAGGAAAGAACACAGGAAAAAGTGAAAACAAGTAATGTAGTATTTTCCCCATGTAAAAAACAAGTAAGCAGAATGCAAGTTGAAAAGAAATTGAAAAGAACAGAGAAAAAGACAAAAATAAAATTAAAATAAAGCATTTAAGATTTTGAGCAAGAAAAATGATTTTATAAAAAATGGATATGAAAACAAAGTATGTTTTGGAGGATTAGTACAATTTAACTCAGATAAAGAAAACTACATAGCAAATTATTATTTCGATTTTTGGTTTGGTTTGGTTTTGGCTTGTTTGGCTGGGGTGATTTTGGGCTTTTCTTGTCTTTCAGAAAGGCAAAAGAAGTAAGGAGAGGAAACAACTTTCTAAGACCTGAAATGTATCTGTATGTGCCTTTCTGGTGGCCCCACACATTTCTTCATACCCATTTTTCATATTATATGCTTTAAAAACTAGAATTATTGACTTACTCAAGGTAATACTTGGATATAAAAGATAACAGCCATCTGAAACCATTGGGAGATGATGTTTCCATAAGAACACTAAGTCCCTAACAGATGTGTGAAATATTCTTAGGTGTCACCCAGAATTTTCTTAGCCTTCTGATGTTTCATATTGGAGTCAGAGTTTCTCACTTTCCCATGCCTTTTAACATAAACAAAGAATTTTTTTTTGTAAATATGGCCAATGTTTGCATTCCTTCAAATGGGAGGAGAATGTGATTGATAGTCTGATTGACCAATGTGGTTGAGAGGTGGGAATTTCACCTTCCAATCCATTGTCACCTTGATAAAAGTATATATTTGGAAATTAATAAACAAAGGCCTCTTTTTTCGGCCTCAGCGCTGCATCTCAAAAGATTCCAGGTCTCTGTGTGATCATTTCGTGTCCAACTGCATCACTTAGGTAGTGGGAATAATAATGAAATACGAAGTATTTCTTGCCCTTAAATAATCAAACTTAAATTTAGGCAGCTTGAAAATAACTTTGAAAAAGAAAAAAAAATCTTAATTCAGTAACTAAATGTACTCATATTACTTCAGTGTAAGAATACTTACTTTGCTTTCTTCATTTTGAAAGAGGCAGTTTCTAAGGAGCTGCATAGAACACCTCAACTCCTTGATAAGGTTATCCTCCTAACCAGAGAAAAATAATTGAAGATCATCAGTGTAAGACCAGAATGAATTTTTTACAAGATGCTTCAAAAGAAGTGCAAATCTAAGGTAACAACGTTTGGGTCACATCAGCTCAGCAGTTTTCTTCTGATTTCAGGTAGAATTCATCTCAGCTAGCTTCAAGCACGTTTACTACAGACATTTATAACCAGTAACTTATTATCCTTATCTCTCATTGTAATCCACAGATGCTATTTCTAGGGGCACCAATCTGACCAAATGCAGAAATCTGTAATGTTGAGCTCCATTTCTCTTACAACTAATAAAGAATGGGTGAGAACTTTCTGAGTATTTGTTCCATCCTAAAGCACACATCTAAAATAAGTCAAACGAATAACTCCCTAGAAGCATTTCTTTTTCTTCCTTGGATACAAACATGGTTAAATTAGCTCTGCCTTTTGGACCCTGAGAGCTCAGTTGAAGCATGGTGCTAATATAATGTCAAGGTTGTGGGTTTGACCTCTATACAGACTATTCACTTAAGAACTGGATTTGATGATCCTTGGGAGTCCCTTCCCCAACTCAGAATATCCTGTGATCTCTACAGTTGGTCAGGCCAATCCATCCTTATATCCCCAGGATCTTAATTTCCTATCCTTAACTATAAATATAGAAGCTATAAATAACTTCCAACCTGATAAGAAAATTACAAAAATAAATACAGACCTTTGGACAGTGAGGTGCTACACTGAGATTCAAGTTACAAGTGAACAAAAAAATCTATCTTCATGACAGAGCTGCGACACCACAGGGCAGTGATGGCTGACCTAACTCCTATAAGGGTGACACACTAAACCACTTTTGAAAGATTACCAAGTTCCAACAAGCTTGTTCACCACAGGATACTGTTTCTGTCTTATCAAGCATAAAGGAACAAAAATGTAAAATAGGATTCATACTTAATCTCAGAGAAAGTGAAGAAACAATGCATGCTTATATATCATAACGTGCTTCTATATATTCTAAATCATATACTTGATGACATCTAGAGATGAAGTAACAGTCTACTGCAAAAAGGTTAATGAAAGCCAGGTGTAGATCAAGAAGAAACATAAAAGTCATTACTACAAATACAGTTTATAACTGGTTTGTCTCACTTCTAGCCAAATAAAATGTTAACTAGAAGACAAGACAAGAATTCTTTCAAGGAATTCTGTATGTATTAATTTATTTAATAAGTAAAATAGCATTAAAATACCACAAGCTACAACTTATATTTAAAGTACAAATTTCTAGGAGGTGGAAAAAGTTATTGATTACACTGATAGCAATGTTTGTACTTACTTATTTTAGGGATATCTTGTCTTTTACTATGATAATTTTTTGACATGATTTTTTGAAAACTTGGCTACTTGTAAATACTTTTCATGCTCTTTATTAGCGTCACACTAATTATTGTGAAAGAAAAGCAATATCAAGTAAAACACCTCAGTCGACCTGAGAATGAAGCTAGGTCAAACACATTTTTCCCAATAATTAGAAGAGTCAGAAAAAGGAAAAAAGAAAAGAAGCTGTCATGGCTTTCCTTTAGAGTTGTGCCTTGAAGTGAGCAAAGGGGCAGTTTTGTGAATGATCAGCTAAATCTACCATGAAGGCAATGTCTCAGTGTCCCCCACATGAAACTGTCCTTATGTACCACATATGATGAACAGCACACTTACATATGATGCAGCAATCTGCAGTCCCAGCTCAGCAGGGAAATCTGCCACAAAGCCTATTGCAAATCCTTCCAAGAATTTTTGATTAAACATAAACAGTTTTTCTGAACTTTCTCCGAGGCACCTTTCCTCCGATTTCTTTCAAGTTTTAAATTCCTCCTCAACCCAGAAACTATGAAGAACCAGCTGACCTTAGCCTTGCAGGGCAGGACACCTTTCAGCCTCCAACCATGGAAAAAAGAAAATGAATCTCAAGAAATGAGATCTCAAGAAAAACATATGATAACCTTCAAATATCAGGGTCAAACGTAATTTTTAAAGAGTTCATTGTTATAAAACACAGTTCTATACTCTCACAAATCAAGGCTAATGTCTGTAACAAAGCCTCAGAGAAAAATACTATTTAGCTGAAGCAATGCAGAAATACCCTACAGGAAGGTGTTTTCTGCAATTTCTGCTTCATATGGGAGTGGACAAGATATCAAACTTGACAGCAGAGGTTACTGCCTGTATTTTATTAATCCTCTTAGATGAAAGTGGCAGAAAACAAGCAGATTGCAACAAAAATCTTATGAAACTTGTATAATGGTTAAGACATAATTTATATCTAAATGTGGTAAAGAAGAGTTGGGTGACGTCAGAGTCTGGAAGAACTGGAAGGAACGTTAAAAAAAAAAGGCTAAATAAATAAACTGTGAATGGAGAGAAGCTACTGGGAATGTAGGCAGTGGAAGGACCACAAGTATGAGGTTAAAAAAATCCCAAACTGACAAGAAGTTAAAAAAACACAGAAAATTGAGTCTGATGACAAGGAACTGAGATGTCCCAACCAAGTTTGAAGGAGAAGAGAAAAAAATATAAAATTGTAAGACAGATAATAGCAAGTGAAAAACTATGATTTACACACATACGGAGAATGGAACTGGTTTTAGGATGGGAGGGAGATTGACTGATACAAAATATACAAAACCAAAACAGCTAGCACTGGTTGAAAGACCCTGAAAAAAAACAACTTAAGAAAAACAAAAAATATTATTGTGGAAACAAGATGGAAAAAAATTAGCTGGATTAGATAGGACCACAAAGTCAAGACTGAAAGTCCAACTAAGTTTGGAAACTGTACTCTGATTCTATACTCTGTAAGATAAATATCATAAATTACAAGCATGACAGATTACAAAAGGATAAGATGTCTATATGAGTGGATGTCTGAAAGTGAATTCTGAACTCTCAATCAGCCTGCTATTGCTTTCAGTCAGGAGGGACTAGTTGCTAATTCTGATAACCTGGACTAAAAGTGGGACATCCTAAATGCTCCAAGTAATGAAAAGACATGAGACAAAACTAGTAATTCAGAGGCTGATCATGTGTTGTACTTCACATATAGAATATTGAGTTTAGGCAAACAGAAGCTTGGCATTCTGGAAAGAAAAGTTAGTGGAAAAAAGAAGGATTACTGAAAAGAGATGGTCCTTGACAGAAAGAAATGGGACCAAAAAGAAGAATGTGAAGATCCCAGCTGGAGGAACAATCTGGAGAATGGGAGAAGATCCTGAGGACCAGAAAGATGCATGGAAAAAAACACCAGGACATGCCCAGGGGCTTTGTCCAGTGAACACTCAAGACTGAGCAGCTGCAAAGTATGAACTGATGTGATTTTCTGCCTGACATTCCTGAAGTAGCAGTCATCTCTACGTTGGAAAAGGTTCTTGAGATCTAGTGAGACCTCTGGGTGGAAGAGTATGTGAGGTAATTAAACTGGTAAAAGTTCTAAAATCATTGAATCTTACAGAAGCTCTAGTATCTGGATGCACTACAGGTTGTCATTTACTTTGTCTCATCTGTGACAGATACAAGCAATATCTGCCTCAAGAAAACAAACAAACAAACAAAAGAAACCTGGGATGTGCCTTATCCTACCAGTGTTCTATTTTTTACAGCTACCTTTTTTCTCTGTCCTTTCCCAGGCTTTAGGGAATCCAAATTCAGCTGTGCGTGAATGTGCTTCATGTTTTCTATACAGCTGTCTATCAGGCCAGCTGGAAGACAAAAACCAGTAACAATTATAATTACATTCACAATCAAAACATATTTTATTAAAAACCAAAGTATCTTCTGGCATTCATCTTGTTGCTCTCTTCTTGATATCAGGAAGTAACAGTTTCTGAGATGAAGTGCATCTATTTGAATGCTCTCAAGAAGCAAGAATACATTTGAATCCTCTTGCAACAAAGTCCCATGAGAGGAATGCCCAAAGGAAGGACTGGTAAGACTGAGAGAGGAAGAAGATTTGGGTAGAGAGTATAATAACTCATAATTCTTCAGGATATCTTCAGTGATGCTGCTTTAGACGCATGAAACTTCAAGAGATTACGACATCCATTTATTTTACCCAATCCCTACCTCTGTGGTGAGACAAAGGAAAGCAACCATTCAGGTGACTTAAAGGGCAAAATGTAGAGTTAAGCTCTTTTCTTTGGATCTAAGTCACTATAAGTCACTTTGGTTCTTAAGTCACTATAAGATAGTGACTACATAAGTGGAAAAGGCAAGAGCTACAGGTATCATCTGTAGGGACTTGTCTAATTTTGACACAGTCCTCTACAACATACTTCCAAACTGGAGAGTTACGTCATTGACAGGTGGACTGGATGGAGGATGAGGAATTGGTTAGATGGTCACACCATAGAGGGCAGCAGAAAAGCAGCGCAGAAAAGACCTTTGGAGCGAGTCCAGAGGCAGATCACAATAATCCTGAGAGGGATCTAATACATCTATGAGGACAGGCTGAGAGAGTTGGGATTGTTCATCATGGAGAAGAGAGTGCTCCAGGAAGACCTGGTTGCAGCCTTCCACTTAAAAGGAGTTTAAGAAAGATGAGGACAAACTTTTTAGTAGGGCCTGTTGCAATAGGACAAGGGGTAATGGCTTTAAACTAAAAGAGGACAAATTTAGACTAGATATGAGGAAGAATTTTTTTACAGTGAGGATGGTGAAACATTGGAACAAGTTGTCCAAACAGGCAGTGGATGCCCCACCCCAGGAAACAGGTTGGATAGGGCTCTAAGTAACCTGATAGAGCCGAAGTTGTTCCTGATTATTCAGGGGGGGTTGGCCTAGATGCCCCTTTAAAGGCCCTTTCCACTGCATTGGAAATTCCATGCCCTTTCTATGACTCCATGATAATGGGGTAATTCAAGCTGGAAGAGATGGCCTCCAGAGGTCATATACCCAACCTTCTGCTCAAAGCAGAGCAAGCTCTAAGCAGACAAGGTCTGCCTGCAGCTTTATCCTGCTGGGTTTTGCAAATGTCCAAAGACAGACACAGCACACTACATCTGCCACTGGTTTTACTGCCTTCAAAGGATAAATGTTTATTTACAGGCAATTTGACTCTCAGGTTTCAATTTATGCCCATTCTTTCCAACCTCCTATACCATGCATTGCTATAAAAAATTCTGTCTCCAACTTCTTCGAAACCTCATAGGTCCTCCCAAAACCATATTTTCTCCAGGTTGAACATCAGTCAGCTCCCTCAGCTTCTTCTCTAATGACAATTGAAGATAACCACCGTGATGGCCCTCTGGTGAACCTGCTCCAGTTTGTTGATATTTGTTGTACTGGGCCAAAACTGGATGCACTATTCTAGATTTAGTCTAACAAGTGGTAAGTAGAGGAAAAAATCATTTCCCCTTGATCTAATGGCTGAGTTCCTGTGTTCAGCCCAGGATGCTGTTAGTCTTCTCACATTCAGCTTGCTACCTACCCGGCCCTTTTCAGCTCGGTAGTCAGCCTCTACTGCTGTAAAGGCTTGTACCTTTTGATGTGCAGGACTTTGCAATTTTAAGTTAAAGCAGCCCTGAAGAGCTCAACAGGTGATGCTAGAGCTACAAGTATCTTTAGAACACTGCTTTGAAGCCCAGAAGTCCTCTTCCTCTTTTCTAAGGTCTGGGTTGCACAACAGCAAGGATGACTTGATGGCTACAGAATGATGCACTTACTGCAGTGGAAGTGTCTTCACAGGATGCAGGAATTTCAATGATCTAATAAGTCATCAACAGAAGAACCCTGACTGAAGTAAAGGCTAAGTACAGAGCCAATACACTGGGAAAGAGCAGAAAGCATAAGACTTGAAGTTGAGTTTTCTACCACTATAGGGATCAGACACTGAGCAGATCTGTCTAAGCCATCTATTTCAGTGTAGTGTAGGTTTACGAAGTGGAAAAAAACAAAGTTGTAAGTTACAGGAAAGCACTCATGACAATGTGCACTTGGACAGATCAAAAGGTGTAAACAAATGATACACGAGATATGCAAATTCACCACTCTCCCCTGTGTTCTAGAGGGCACAAGAAGCCTTTGATTAGAAGTTGGTTCACTTTCTTCCCTTCACCATTGCGAAAGGAAGAAAATTCTATTTAAATTGTAAAATGGGGCCAAAGAAAGAGTCAGGGAAGAACAAAGGTGAGAAAAAGTCTCCTCTTGTCCAGGTACAGCCAGAACTGAAAACACATGGCACACTTTCACCTACGAAAGTACTGGAAGATACTCCCAGTGAAAAATCTCCAGTTTCTAAAGGATGAATATGCCATTAGTGGTAAAAAGCTAACAGGTCTCTTCTTACTCCAACACAGAGATGTGACTTCACCACAGGGTTTTAAACTGGCTACAACATAATATTTCTTGTGCAGCTGAAAACTTTAATTATTAATAAGATTTCTTAGTGAAAATCTGAAAAACACCCTCCCACTGAAACCTAGGTCTCCTGCTTTGAAAAAAATATTACAATCTAAAGGTAATATGTAAAACACCTGCAAGCATTTGATTTGTATATAATTTAACATACATTTTGAAATGCTCACCTTCCAAAGCACATTTCTGGGCATTTTTACTGACAGCTAACAGAGACAACAGTGCATTTGTAGCAACTTCTTTCAGCACATCCTTTGAAGATTTTCTTTCACAGACCTACAAAAAGGCAATTTCATTACTGAAATGAAAAAATGACCATATTAGTGTTCATAGTTATAAATAGGTTGTCAGAGTCTATATTTCATTTGGAGATTCATCACTGTATTCCTATATAAAGTTCTCCCTCTCTATATTCATGTTTATAGTCAGTCTGCATTGAAGTGTTTCAGGCTTTTTTGTAACTGATTTCTTTTAAATTAAATCTTCCTTCTTTTGCTCCTAAGCTCACTCCTCTTATTCTTAACATTCTACTTTTCTAAGGCTTAGATTCCAAATCCCGGCATTCCATACTTTTCCTAATATTCAGGGAATAGGCTTGGTGTTGCAGAGAACTCACTGACATGCCTTTAGTGCAATCTCACTTTCCTTCTACACAATGAAGAGATTATATACAGTGAAATTCCTTTTAAAAAATCACTGGTAATTATTTTAGATACTCTTACTAACCAGTGAAAAATGGTAGCTTCTCTTAGTTTTGTGAGGCCTTTGTGAGCATCACCACATTTCTAATAACATAAGTATAATCTCTGTGTTTTCAAAGGAATATTTATTTGAAGTCATGTAAAGATAGTTGAAAGACAAGGAGCAGTCTGTGGTTCATATATTATACACTAGGGAATTTTGTCTATACAGCAATTTTCCCTAAAACACCATGCCTGTTCTGACATCTAAGATAACAGCATCCATTGCAATCAAAAAAATATAGGAAAATAAGAACAGTTGCTGGATCATAGTAAAAAGAAAAACACATCTAATGAGTACCTATCCATAGGATCTCATGGATTTTAATCTACATCAAGTTAATAACCAGAAAAATCCCAACACCTCATTGATAAGGACAATGGATACCAAATCAAAGCACTGAAGCAGGGACTGGGTTCTGTGTTTACAACCCACAAATCTGGTGTGAAATCTCAAATCTAACATCAACACAAGAATGTTCGAAGTAAATTAACTGCTTTTCTGTTCTGAGAGGTGATGGTTTCCTTTCAAATTGAAAAAAATTTAGATGTTTGAGTACTTAAAAGGTTAAACCAATTGACACAAGCCAGGAAAGAAAAAAATTGTTGAGTTCCAGTAATCCTGTATAGCCTAAGATGTAGGTTTTGTGACTTATCCAAAGGCTTTTGCCCTATTAAACTGTTAGATGTCTTTACTTTTTTCTTAATATTCACGAATATTTTAGTAATAAAACCCATACTTGCTTATCAACCTCTTGGGTATTTCCTGTAAGTATTATGTGGCAGACTAGAACTGATCCAAAAATTAAGGTGAGTTGTCTTATATCTGTATCTTTTTCAAAAGTTTCAATTTCATCTTATTATTTTCTAAATTTTATTTTGAATACTAGCAAAATTATGTTCTTTCTTGAAGCATGATCTTTTATGTATTTTTTTCTTACTCTGCCATCAAGAACTGCAGTTCATAAGAAAAAAGAAAATTTATGTCAAGCATAGGGAGCACAAGTAATTAAGAATTAATTAATGATTAACTACTAGTTGAATGGCAAAAAATAACTAGAATTTTATAATGCCTTGTGCCAAAAGATTCCGTAGTTTTAAACTATTATACAAGTATTAAAATGAGAATGGACACTTAATTATTTTTTGAAATTATGCTGCATAATAAATTTAAGATGTCCCATAAATCCACAGCATATCTGGCTACCTTAGCCTGCACCTACTGTTAGTTGAAGGGAAGATCACAGTCTTTCTACAATATTCTGAGCTTTATATCTGGGAAAAAAAAAGTTACGGCTAATATTTGAGAGTTTATGCATAGATTATGATTTCCCTCTTAATTTTATTTCTGATCTTAAGCACATGTACACAAGGATTAATGTTTATGTATATGAAACAACCAAAGCCTTTCAAAGTCAGCACTTACGAGACTTCTTATATGTGATAATGAATTCCAATTTGAGACCTGGTCTACTAAAATTCACACCTGCACACTGGGTGCTAAATTAGCATTTGTCACTGCATACATCAGGCATTCTTTAGATTTTATCTATTTAGGATGATTAATGGAGATGACTGTTTGTTTGAAAAGTCTCCCATCCTTTTCTATGTTAGCCAATTATTTGCTTGACTGCTTCTCTTTAAGAGTGCTTATCCTGAAAAAAGTCCTAAATCTTTTTGGGTTGTTTTTTCATTTTTAATGGTGGTTTTTGGATGTTTGTTGTTTTAGTAGGTTACTTTACATGCCATGGGCTCACTCCACTGTTCTCTCAATGACTACTGAGAGGGGATGTAAATAAACACATGTACATAAATAAACTTGGATCTAAAGAACTGAAACTGTTTCTTTCCTAATTCTATTGTCCTTTTGGGTAGATCACAGCAGCTCTGTAAGGACCCAGAGAGCATAGGCTATCTTTTGAACCCTTTTATGAACAAAATGCAATGTCTGTTTATAGCTCTGAACAGTTAAAAAGCATGTTAAAAGCTGATGTCTCTTCCAATACTCCAACTATGTCTAATGTCCTTTGATTGACCTGGCTGCAGTTCATTCTTCATTGTATCAACTTTTTCTGCTCTCACCGTAAGAATCATCCCTTTTTGCTAGCACAGACTGATAAGCACTTATGTACACTTGTATGAAAACAGAGGAATGTTACAACATGTCTGTATCAGACATACTCTCATGCTACCATACTTTTTGTGCCAGAGCCAAGGAATTTTGTTTCAGGCACGTATGCAAGCATTAATACCAAAACCTAACAGGATATTAGCAAACTATGGGATTTGAAGGAAGTGCCCCTGCTTTGCTTGAGTCCCTGAAAAACGTGTCCTCACAGAAAAACTACATGCACTGAAATTATCTGAATTTAGTAGCCAAAGACATAGAGAATTCCAGTTTCAGTGGCCTGTATGGTGACCAAGAATGACCCTATTGGGAAGTTTTTCCTCCCTGGAAGACAGTGGACAAAATACCATACCCCAATAGATACAATAGAGCCACAGTGCTGCAACAGAGCAGCAAAAGAACACAGAGTTTGTGACAGATACCAAGACTAGTCTTGGTAGGGAGCAAGGCTGTTCTACAAGAATTCAGCATCCATACAAAGAGAGGAGATGAATACTAAGACAGCATTCTTTTGGTCACACCAAATTAACCATATAACCAATAAATGTCAAAAAAATATGCTTTACACAGCAAAACAGTATTAAGATACTTTTTTAAAAAACAGTTATAAGATGACTTCAGAACAACAGAAATCATAAGTTACATTTTATATAATGTGCATCATTCAGGAAAAACACCACACTTCTAATCATAGATCACTGTGATTCTTAAAGTGACAAACTGCACATAAATTGAAGAAGGAAAGTAAGTATAAAATAAAGAAAATAAGATAAAAGAACTAAGTTGTGAGGGAAAATAAATAAGACAAAAATTTCACATAAAATTTTGCTTACTAGTACCAACCTGTAAATAAGGGAAGGATTAAATATAAAGGAGGTAAAAGAATCAAAAATGCAAAAAATATATCCAGCAATCACACTGTCAAATTTTAAATACCTGAATAATTAATGCAGTAAGCTGAGTTACTGGTGCTTGGCATTCTTCAGTGTGATCCAGAAGAAAGCTAATAGTTGGATTCTGACCTATACTCTGTTTATCCTGGAACTGTTTTCTTCCTTCCTCATTCAAAAGGACAGAGAGGAACTGTAAACTAGCCACATATAGAGCAGGATATGTGCTAGACAGATGAATACAATCAGAAATGGTATCTAGAAGGTTAAACAAAAAAATTAAAATTTTTACATTTCATTATGAATAAAGCCCCATTATACTTTAGAACACAGAAAGACTTATCAAAGAAAGGATGTGAACCCAGAAACAGTTACACTGTGCGCTGCTCAAGCAATTCTACAAATTTTATGCATCTTAGAAGTCTTCAAACAATCTAAGAAAAGTTTGTTTTATAAGGTTGAATGAATTAATTGCTCTGCATTCGACTATAAAACAAAAAAGCAATCTCCTTTTCACTCATATCACTCATTTGTCCAGTAAATTTTTGAACTCTTCTCATTTTATCAACAGCTTACATTATAAAACCAACAGCACCCATTAGCTGCTTTATTTGCAGTTGGATTTAGATTCATTTGTCTGGACTATGCTCATACTTCAGTATTGAAGCACATCACAGAATCTTGCCTAACTATGCAAGTAACTAATATAAGAATAATTAAAATACAATAAACAAACTCCTGTTTAATAATCTTGGATTTCTATGTCTCTCATCTCCCCTCGAAACTTTGCTTTCCTTTTATGCAAGATATTTAAAAAGAAAGAAGGAAAAAAATGAAGTGCTAATAGATCGTTTCACAAATGCCACATTTGGTTAAGGTTTGCAACTAAAATCATGTGAAGAAAACAAAACAAGTCAGTCAAGCTCTGGACACATTGGTTTTCACTGTGGATATCTAGTTAGTAATTACTTAATAGCATCTAAAGAGGAATGACTCTCTTTTCCATTTGTTTATTAGTTGCTAGGAAAAAACCATCCAGGAATAGTCATTACCAATTACTGCTGTACAGTGATTTGCAAAGGCTGCTGTCACAGATGGAAAAGATATCTGGCCACTTTTCCACAGTAATGTAGCTAGAAGGCTGAAAGAGTCTACCCATGTTTCATGAAGTACAGATGTTAACCTCGTATCTGCAAAGATAATACAGAAAAAAAAAAAATCAAACCATTTACAAATGTGCGCAAACCTGGAAAGCTGAGCCTGACCACATCAGCCTATTTACATCACAGTGGTACCCAAATGCAGACCTGCCTCTGTCTGGTTATAAAGGAAACAAAGTACTTCATTACCTAAGCCATCTTTGGGACGTATGGTGAGGATCCTGAAGGTATTCCCCAAGAGAGGTTTCAACAGTTCATCCTGGCTTACAAGATGAGAGTCCACCAATAAACATGATTTTAGAAGCCTGGACACAGATGACAAGTACTGAAGTAGTAACAAAACCTGTTAAATATTTGTAGAAAAATATGAAATAAAGCCATATATTTACACCTTTCACATTATTTTAAATTTACTCACATTATGGCAACTGACTCATAACATTTTGAATTAATGTACACCACTTAAAATAAATAATAGGATATGAATTTATAATGTTTCTCTTAATTTCTACTGCAGAAGATGGAACAGAATCCCTAGTCTGGAAACACATGTGCAATCAATTTTCTAGTAACAAAGCAAAAGCTCCTTGTGAGAAGGTCATGACTCTTGCTACATGTACAGCAGCATACTCATTGAAGGTCGAAAAGAAAAACATTAAAATGGTCATTAATACTAAGGAATACATGTGTCTTCCTAAAAACAGAAGCTGATATATTTATTTGTTTATTTATTCTTGTAAGTTTTCTGCAGAAAGGTTTCTTTAATTAGAGGAATAGTTTTCTTCAAAGTAAATCTGAATGCAGATCAGCAGAAGCTATGAAATGGTTCTGTGTCAGGAAACAGCATGTTCTATATATTGTATATTCGGAGCTAAATTTAATAAAAAGGTAGTTCTATCAGCAGTAACCCTATATGGTTTGCAGACATCAAAATTAGTTGAGAACTATGTAAGTGTCTGCAGGATCAGAGACAAAGCAAATCAGCCAGGCTTGTTACAGATAATAAATATTCAATGTGTACTTCAGTAACATACAAAAAAATTCTATTACATAACTTCTTCAATGGCTAAATTTAACTTATACTTTAAAAAGACAATTAATTTTCAGTTTGATCATTCTAATTATAGTCCTAGCACAGAAACTACTTCTATGTTGAATAAAATGGTTTATTTTCACTTAAGCTTTGTCAAAAGCACAAAGATTCACATGCATGTATCTTATAGCAGTGTGTCTGGACTATGTTAATGAATATAAATTATGCTAACATAATTAAATTCATAACTTCAGAAAATTAGGAAGTAACAAGTGCTTCTCTAACCTGAGCTTTTACATGTTCTACATGACATCGATGACCCAATGGAGCTTTCAGTTCCAAGATGCATCTTTCAACTAGATTAGCACTTACAAGGCTAAAACAAAATATACTGGTTAGAAATATAGTTAAATATTTAAACATTCTATTAACTTAATATTGCATAGAAAAGAATAATATAAATAAACAGAGTAAAAATAAAGTAAGACACACTTACTGCTAAACCCCTATTTTAAGGAAGTCTAGAGCAATGGCAACTATAGTAGCAGTATGTGGTTTCAAAATAGCTAGACTAATATAAATTCCAATAGCTGTTACTGCACTGGCTAAAATCAATTTTTTCTATTTGATTTCTTATTTTCTTTCCTCTGAAGAATAAACAGCTCTGCGATAATATAAGCTGTAGTCACACCAGGGTTGTTGGGGTTTTATGTTTGTGTTTCGTTTTTTCCATTAGTTGCACTATGAAGAGCAACTACAAATGCTCTTGAAAACTTTTACCAAAAAATGAACTAATTTTTTATACTGTACGTCAGCACTTCCAAACATTTTTTAATAGACAAAATAATTTGCTACAATGGAAATGGAAACAATGGCATACAATCTGAAGACTTCTTCAAAGTGGTTCCTCCTTTTAAAAGGAAGTTAAACACCAGGATCTATCATCCAAATTTGGCAAGTTGTATTTACTGTCTTTAGTGTGAGAATCCTTGGATCATCTTCAAAACATTTCATACAATTCAAAGAAGAAAATCATAAAATGAGCTGAAATGATCTGCAATTCCAAATACCTGACAAAACCCTGAAACATCATGAGAGGAACATAGTAGTCCTGTATAAGACATACACCACAAATGGAATCACCAATATGACTACCTATTCTGTGAAAAAAATAAAAATAAAAAAAATCTGATTCTTTTCTTCAACTGATTGATTGTATTTTTTAATTAAAAAAGGCAATTTTGAACCAGGAACAAGAAGTGATCAATATGTTTAACAGTAAGAAACATGGGTAGATCTCATTCAAAGATTTTTTAAACATCTATTGCTACACCTTGTTTGTAGTTCAACAGTTATTGATCTCATACCTGCTGAGAGTTGTTAGCAAATGTGTTTGTTGAAGAGCAGTTCCAGTATCTTTTGGCATGACAACCAGCAGATTGTGCAGAAGGCTGCAAACAGCTGACAAAAGGGCAGGTGTGACTACAGCTCGCTGTTTAGACAGAGCAGCAGACGTGGGAGAATCATGTTGACTTGGAGATTCTGTTATGGTTGTATCACTTTGGCCTAGATTGTGTTGAATTAAAAAAAAAAAAAAAAAAGCAACCAAAAGAATAAATTACAGCAGTTACATAAACCAAGATTATTTGTATTTTTTCTTAAAACATCCAAGTCCTCTCTATATTTAAACTGTATATTCATGAATGAATTGGGGAAAAAAAGATGAAATCAGATACAGGAAATAGTTCTGAAATAAAATGCTCCCTCTGCCAAGGCATTAAATGAAGAGAAGTAGCAAATTTGAAAAGACACAAATTCCCAGTCCTTTCTTTAAAAGAAAAATATTTTTATTTGTACACAGCTCCCTCTACATACATGATTATAAATATTTTTTATATTATATTAGTTTTTATCTTTCAACATATAAAGAGAATCATATATATACATGTTTGTGTATGTGTGTGCATACATACTCCTGTGGGCATGGATGTATATGACAGCTCTACCATGACTGATGTGTTGAAAGCATGATTAGATGCCAGGAAGAGAACCCAAGTCTTGAGGTACATTTCAAGCAGTACCATTTTCACTTGTTTCTATCAAATTTCGTATTAAAGGAAGTGTTTAATGTTTGTCTTCTAAAACAATCATTAGAAGCATCAACTGTTCCAGCAACATGCAAGCTGTACAATGTACAGCATGGGCAAATACTGAAATGTGGGCAGGTGAATACACTATATTTAGCATCAGGTACAAGACTCAAGCTTGACTTACCTTGTGCCGTAAGCCGATCAGCCACGGTTTCTGGAATAAAACTGGCTGAACTCGGAACTGTTGCCTGAAGCTCAGTAACACTCCCCAGTGATGGTGATGCAGACAGAATCTAGAAAGCCATAAAAAGGAAACTAGTTGATTGCAGCTTTTACAGACTAATCTTTTATTTATATTCTGCTTGGGAAGGGGGAACAATCCATCATAACCAACAAAATGAAATGCAATTTAAATATTACTGTTCAAAATCAATTTGATTAAATTTTGTCCACTATGTGTGCGTATCTATATATATGATAAAAAACCCAATAATTGAAATTGTTAGAAGATGGGCAATATGAACAGTCTAAAACATTTCAGTTAAAACCTGATCAATGCCCATGTTACTAGAAATTCCTTCTCTCCATCCTTCTTTTTCATCCATATAATTGACTCAACCTACAATTGGATAAAGATAGAAAGACATTACTGAAGCATTTAAACTCAAATTTTTCATGGACTATTTGCTCTACTGAGAACATCAGCACTTGTCCCTTTGTACCGAACACACTCAGATAAAAATATCACAAGTGCATTTGTCATCAGTCAAAGTTGATGTCCCTGAGTCTTTTGAACTCTGGGTACCTCTCAACCTTAATCCTGTGATCCTTAAATGTATTCATTTAAGTGAAGATATGAGATGTTTAAATGTTTACTGATATAATACTATGCTCCTCCTACCAATTTTGCATTATTTACATTATGAATTTTGTGTGCTTTCAAAAATTCCTAATTTCTTGCTGCTGTGTTTAAAACCACAAGCCTGGGATCAGAAGACCCAGAATCCAGCTAAATGATATGCTCTTGTGACGCAACAAGACCTGTAACCTGTTTCAGAGCACAGGACAAGTATCTATCATGTCAAGTCACTCCTTCACTTCAGGTTTTTATTTTCTAGGTGGAAAATTCACATCAGACAATTTTCTTCAAGAGTGTCACTATACAAAAAAAGAATACAGAATGTTGGAGAATCCAGTAAAATCTCAACAGAGTTACAGCTTGACAAAGGGTGTTATTAGACTTTTCCTCATAGTGAGCTTTCTAAGGAAGACTGAAATATCTCAAAGGTTTTGGATTTTTTAAAACTTTTATGAGAATAACAGTTGGTATATATTTTTACCCAAGGAAATGTTAAAAGTGACTTAACAGACAAAAAGGGTGCAGAGAAGGAAATCATAGATAATTCTGTTCCTAGCTATTGTATCCTTGCAATCTCCTTGTAACTTCCTTTTCTCCTGCATTTTCCTCTGGTCTCCCACTATTGTTCATCCTACAATCATGAGTCTCTCTTCTTAAGCCTACTCAGTTGCTCCTCAAGAAAAGTCACAGGATTATTGTAAAACATAAAACAAGCTACAGTAAGATCTGGGGGTGCGTCCAAAACACAGGATTCACACAGACCTTGGGTCATATAAACACTAGGACAACACTTGGCTGAATTATTTTCTTATTAGCAAAATGCAGCACCAAGCTGTACTGAGTGCCTGAAATTCAAATTCTATTTTGATTGCAAAACTAAAAAGCATATTTGCCAATCAAACTAACTTACTTGAAGTTTTATGTTTGCTAATTTAAATAATTACTAAAATCCATTATTTATATTAAATAAATCTATCTTGACACATGGCAAATTCTGCATGTATTCAGCACTGTAGGTCAATTCCAAGCATTCCAATAGGTGAGAAAAACCCTAAGACTTTTCCTTAAATAGTACAAATTCAAAATGTAACTGCTAACAGTCCATATGGTTCTTCTGAAAGAAGTAAAACCCTAAAAGGACTTTAATTATACTGAGAGTCATCTTACAGATATTATTATGAATTACACAACCTTTCACATATTAGTAAACAGTATCAGCCACCTCTCATACAACTGTTCTTTCCCTATCTTCTACAATTCTTTAAGTACTTTGGGCAAGAAAATAAAAACAAGTTTTCAGTTATGTTAAAAAATGAATTTAAAAAAATCACCAAAAACTTCATCTTCTTGCACTGATGAAATATTGATAATTGCTTCACCGTGGGAAATAGGTTAAACCCCAGAATTTTCTACTGCCACAACAGAAAACATACAGTAACACACAGTAATGAAGCTGTTTCCACACTGTTCTGCCTTCCAGGAAAAAAAAAAACATATTACCACTTTTATAAATCACCATTGATAAGGATGTACTGGAAGTCTGGGACACAGTGTTTAGTAAAGGATATTTCCTACTGCCATCATATTGTTCTGGGGAGCAGTGGAGCATTGTGTTGCTAAACAGTGAAATTTTGGAAGGGGTTGTAATAGGGGAAAATGTTCTGTGTGTGTGGAGAGAGAGATGACAACTGTAGATTGGAAATAATTCAAAAGAATACAAAAATTGTCAGAGTGGAAACACAGGAGAAATGTGAGGGTTTTGCCATTTATCTACTAGATAGGAATGAAAGGTCTTTTCTTAACCTCTAGTATAAAAATCCCTCTGGCATTGCTTTAATAGGCTTGCACTGATTAATTCTATTCAGTTCCCTTTTCAAAGGTTTAAATCACTTAACTGTGTAACACTCTGGTAACCATGGTTCCAGAAAATAAAGAACACATTTTTATAAAAAAGAGCAAGAAGATTTCATAGGAAAGAATGGCCATGACTTAAAGTTGTCTGGGAGAGGTCTGTAGATCTTTAGCCCACATAATTTTTAGCTCCAGTTTCTAAATAACTGCTTGTTTTGCTAAGATGTCCTGGACACAGAACAGCCCTAGCATATTTATGCAGTGTAAAGCAAGTCAGTATCTCCATGCAGATTGGTGATCTCTTATCACATGTAGTAAACACAAACCAAATATGCTGGTTAAACAAGAGCAAGGATATGTCTTCTGTAATGATAACTTAACATTTAAACTATTTATTCTATAAAATACCAAGATTATTAATCATCTCAGAACTAGCCTTTTTGCAATATGCTCATTCCAGTTCACAGAAAAATAAATTTGACAAAAATCTCTAATCCACTGAGATCGTAAAGACACAAAATACAGTGCATATGAGTTAAAACAGTACAGACAATCCAATTCTGCTGTCTTTTTCTATTACACTGAATTATTGATTTCATCCCCACACAACTATTCTTTACTCTATAAAACAAGCAAAATTTTACCTACGGTCTCTGCAAAATTTCTGACTGTTTTTTAAATTTTCTCAATTTTTCTTCCTGCAAATTTGAGGAAAATACTTGGGGATGTAGGAAAAAAGCTGAAAACAAAAATTAACTTAGTTGCAACTTTCAGTTAAGGTCATATGACCTTAACTGAAAAATCAGCTCATGATAGTAGACAGCTCAAATAAAGTACTGGTTAATCTGGAAGGAGAGAAAACCGATAGAATGTTAGGAATAGGAATCGATATGGACATACCTAGATAAATTTTTTTTTAAATGTTATTAAAATATCAGAGAAGAGTTCTCAACAGAAACAATTCTACTTGGTTTGACTGCTCGTTCTCAATTCTTTGTGGGTGTTTTCATTACATCTGTGCCACGCACCTGAAACCTAAAATTTCTCCCTTCAGTGAGAGCTGCCGATTCCTTTCCATCTGTGATGGGGAAAGCACGCCATCTCGTGGGCTTGGAATAACAACACCTTCCTGGCACCATCAACATCCAACATTTAGCAACAAACTTCTACAAACTTTTTGTAATGATTTCTTTACCCATGCATCAAAACAGAAACTGGGCCAAAACTGTGACCCAAAAATTTGAAGTCATATAGGAATAAATTACAAATGCCTGAGATTTCAGGACAAGTTTGAATTTTCAGAAGTATTTCCTAACTTCACTAGATAGACACTTCAGGTAACTGCCCTCTGAAACAGTTTGCAATTAGCCTCCATTAAAGTTACGCTTATCCATCTTTCTTCTCCTAATTAATAGTGGCATTGGAACATCAGACCTCTACATCTTGCAGCTTGGAAATTTTTAATATGTCATGTCATCACTGGCATTTTTGTAAAGGTAAGAAACTTAGTTAACAAAGAAAATAAGTTTACAGCTGCTAAAAATGTCCATGGAGAATAAATGGAAATAAAACTTACTTCCAGAAAAGACAATCAAAGCCTTGGTGTGACATCTTTGTAGGTGTCAGGAAAAGAAGGAAAACAAAACAAAAAACCACAAACTTTTATAAAACTCCCATGGTTAGCTGTAAGAGCCTAACCTTAGCAAGTATGAAGTCTACAATATGTGGAAGACTGATATAAATTAATGTAGCTTAGTATTACTATGTACTTTCCACTGTTAATAATTAGTTGTCTATCTGTTGAATGGAATAGTAGAGCTAAGTCTTTGTGTTAAACGATGACACCACTTTACATATATAAATATGATATACTAATGTGATCTAATAGATTCCAAATTATTTTTTCCTTTTTAATTTTTTAAACTACTGAAGCTGAAAAAATTTAATTAATGAATTTGTCCAAGTCTTCATAAAATCTCAAGCACATTTTTAAGTAGATTAGACATCCAGCCCTGATAAGAATTGCTGCAGTTTAATTTTGTCTTCAAGTAACATAAACAAAACAAGATGAAATTTGTTCAAGTTTCATTACTCTAAGTAAGTGGCAACTTATTCAGTAAAATGTGATCTGGGATCAACTGCTTCTAAAAAATTTTGAGATTCAAATGTAAATGTTTTTTGAGGAGCAATCCTGATTGCAGGTACTTCCTGATTCACATGCACTTGCATTTATTTTAATCTTCAAATTTGAATAATTGTTTTTAAAATAACCCTAAGGGGCTGGGGAGTTGTTGTTCTACATGAATAAAAATCAAATTAATTAATAAAATTTCTGAAAATGAGAAATCAGTTTACAACTCAAGTGCACATTTTCAATTATTAAAAACATGCAAGATAACATTATCAGTACTAGACAGAAATAAATTTGTAACAGAGAATCAAAAGAGCAAGGAAACTATACTTCTGTAATACTTTGAGACAGAATTTCAATACTGGTTTTTCTGTTTTGATTTTTACCATGTTCCACAGCAAAATTGAGTATACAAATTTTAGTCAATAAAAAATATAAGACCTTGTGATTTATCAGCCTTTGTCATATCAACACATGTATATGTTTAAGAGAAAAGAAACTTCTAAACAGTGATATTCTGTCTTCAGTAACAGATTAGATGGTCATTCAAAAATGAAAAAAATTTGAATATGAAACTAAAAAATGGATTTTAGTGCAACATGTCAGAATTCTCTTGGATCTACACTGCAGTCTTTTGAAAAATACATTATTTTTCTCAGGTAACTCAGGTAACTTTTATAACATTCATATGTTATAAAAGCTTCCTCCACAGCCCAAACTGATATTGCAAATCTATTCTGAAACTGAAAGAACGTCTTTCAAGTTCTCCTCCTTTGCATTTGCCATCTTGAAAGACAGCACATGTGTACAGCTTTTCATTGCCATAGATATCCTAGCCAGAAACAAATTTTTCAAGCAGCCACCTGCTTCCTGTTTTCCATGTCTGTTTTGGATCCTACAAACATTTGTGCCACTTTTAAATTCTATAAAAGCATTTTCAGAATCCAGAGTTTATTATGGCACAGAATACCCAATGCATTTATGTGGCTTTGATTGATCCAGTTCTGTAGCTATGTTGTGTAAGCTTCACTCTGAATGGACAATTTGGATAAAAGCAACAGAAGTGACAACCAGGAATGGAGATGACCGTATTTTGTCAATAAAGCCAATTACAGGGTAAACTCCAGGGAACATATCTTGCTGTGGGAAGTTACAGAATTCAGTACTGCCTTATGCATTTAGCTAGTCAAGGCAAGTTACCTTATTTATTTTTGCTCAAGTTAAGAATCACAAAAGGGTTTTTTCAGCATATTAAAGCTACACTGGAGTAGATCTCAACTTCATTTCACAGCCAATTTCTAAGTGATTGCAGGTTTTGTGTTTCGCTGGAGATTTTTTAAACAATTTTAAGAGTGCTAATTTTCTTGAAAGCAGTTCACAAACAACTTTACATTTAAAATGATTACTCTGCAAGTTACCATAGTTTCAGATGTTGAGTGAGAATGTGAAGATTTGCTCTGACTAGGTGGAGCCTTCCAAAGATTGAGAGAATCATCAAAATCTGTAAGGCAACAAAAATAAGAATCAAAATTACTGTAAGATCAGTAGAGAGCATAACAAGCTTTTTAAAGGATTGTTTCAGTGAAAAAGTAGCCAACCACAGCTATCCTTCTGAAGATCTCAGAACACAAGTTTTCACACATTGTACCTATGAAATCTTACACACCAAATTCCCTGAATGAACAGAAATTAAAAAAAAATCAGTGCAACATAAAGTAGTCTAGAAAAAGCTACACTTCAATCAAACTGCAGTTGTATAGCCTTTAGTCATTTCAGATAGTTCAGATTTAGTTTTAATTAAAATGCAAGAGTCCAAAAATATTGAAGTACTATACTAGGGTCTCAAAGAACACACATAATAAACAGATGTCCTTGTCTTCAAAAAACCCCTCAAATTCGCATTTTAAGAGTAGTTTCAAGAGGATCCATATTCATAAATATAACAAAGGCAGAATTAGTTTGTAAATCTGTTTCAGAATAAAAACTGCCAAAAATTTTATAGCACAAATCTGTCAGCAATACTTTTGAAGCTGTTGTATATTTAGAAAAGAAAATAACAAAGAATAAAGCTAGACTACACAGTTTGTGAGTGCAAACCCCACAAAAGTAGATGTCCTACCCAAACACGCAAGGAAAAAAGCTGTATCCTCACTAATTACTAAACTGAACTATTTTACTTTTAACATAACATTGCAGATGCATTTTTTACCTTCCTGGGGAAAAAAAAAACACGCAAGGAAAAACCCAACAGGGTTTAGGTCCTGTTCTCCCCTATTTAAAGAAACAAAAAATGTTTCTTATTTCTGAAATGTTGTATTTTCTGGTTTTGCTTTGCAATGACTGATAAAATGTATCTCAACTGCTCACTGAAAAGTTGTACCATCCTACATTTTGAGTTATTCCTAGATAAGATATTGCATCAGCTAACAGAACTACTAAAAGGCACAAGGAAGAGGTTCATGGGAGCAGTAAAATGTGTTGGATTGAAAAATTACACTGAAATATTAAAAAAAAAAAGCAGACACTGAAGAAATTGAGGATTGTTATGGCTGGAATTTTGTGTACTGCTGAGATTTCTCTCAGTGAGTTAACCAAGAATACTTCTTTTTCCTTGGGTCTGTCATAAAATCAGAACTTAGCTGGGGAAGTAACATTCCTCTTTTGCTCATGCCTCTGGAACAGGTTTAACAAATGCAGAATCCAGCAGGACGCTCAGCCTGGAATGTGCAAAACAACTCAAACAATACTTTTTTTTGTAAAATTATAGGTGGTGAACTGAGAAGGGCTATCATGCTACTTTTGGTGTTGAGTTATACTAAACCAGCCTGACTTGCCAACCCCAAAAGGTAACATCGTGACTTGATCATACCTGCCACTTCTTATCTAAAAATTCTAAGGCCCAGCTGGCCTGAGACATATGACTGACAGTCAATCACTTTAAACTCTGCAAGTCCAGTCCCACTTTCCGACAGCAGAATTTTCTAAAATACCCCTTAGAGTGTGTGTGGAGATTCCTCCCTGGGGTGGGGATGCCCCTCAAGGTCACTCCAGGCTGAGTGAAAAGAGACTTGCCCTGGGTCATTGGTATGGGTGAGTAACAAAAATCTCTACTTAATAATTGCTTCTTTTTTGCCAGGTTTAATATAGTTGCTTTAATATAATTGCTTTGATATAGTACACTATATTACACTAGCAGTTTTAGCTGTGTAGTAAATAATTCTGATTATGGTCTTTTTGTCTAGTCATTTATCATAGTAAGTCATTCATTTTTATATAAATATATCTGGTTTGCCATCCTTAATCCCACAGGTTAAAGTTAGACAAAAGTTCAAACACATCTCTCTAATTCCTTAGATTTAAGCCACTGAGAAAATCTGGGTCTAGGACTGAATCCAGCTGCAAGCAGGCTCCTCTCTGAGAAGGTATTTAGAGAGCAAGGGGGAGGGCTTCTCTAAACAACTTTGCCTGAAGTTCTTACTCCAGCATGACACAGACTTAAAAAGAGCTATTCAAATCAGCAGCCTTAAAAGATGGAAATATGGAAACTGGGAAAAGGGTTCATTAATTTTCTGCCCTGCGGAAGTTTTTACTAGTTGATCCCTGGAAAATCCCATAGCCTTCTAAACTTACAATCATCAGATATATTTGGACAAGAACGCGGGTTCCCACAATGCATCATCATGAGTCTTAGAAATATTGTTCAATAAATGATTAGTCAATATAAAAGTTAGACCTGAGATATTCTAATGGTATACAGGTTAAAAATAAATAAATAAACCCAATCTGAGTATTACATTTCATCAGTCTATGAATTAAATTTTATCTGAATGTCTTAGAAGGCATCTTAATTCAGATTATTACAGTCCATTCCTACTTACGTAACCTTGAGGCCGAACACATCAAGTAACAGGAATCTTAAAATTAGTTAATGTATTTCTTTTTACCAAATTTTCCTTGTATGAAAGGTGACTGGATGTCATAAAGTGGAAATTGTTAGAAGTATTTTACCCCCAATATTTAGCAAAAAAATTTACTGCAGAACCAATTACATCTTTTCCATTTTCAATGTTTTGAAGATGTAAATAACAGCACAGATCTTTTTCTGAGCTATGTTAAACTAGTAACTTATCTACTTAAATCCTCACAGCAATACTTTGACTTCACACCATATTTAATTGCAGGGCTTATATATTTTTCTGTGCCCTTTTTATTAAGAATTATTGGAGGTAAATTACTCAAAACTACAAATTATTTAAGTAGGTTTCAAATACCAGAAGATTACATCAACATCACTTACCAGTTATACCACCTTTTTCTGTGTTGAGCTTGTCTTCCTTGTAAGAATTCAAACCAAACATGTAACATCCTAGGTAACAGAGTTTCACCATCTGATTCACATGTTCATAGAACTGGCAGTGATACAAAAGGGCTTTAAGTGCAGGTATTCCTGTCTGAGAGAGGCCAGATTCTTCATCGTGTACACAAGGACCCTGAAGACATGAAATTCACAGACATCATCACTTTAAAGAAATGTTTTAAATAGAATAAACTGTCAGAAAAGCCCATCCTAACTAATGCTAATGCTGAGTATGTGCGTGCACACTGGTTTACAGGCTACAACTAATAAATTCCGAAAATGAAATGCAAGTTTTAATGTTGAGCTAAATCATAATATTTTACATTGTCATGACTCAGGAAAAACAAACAGCTATCTCCTGAGAAATGTGCTAAGCTACAGTTAGGTAAAAACTTATGAAGAGCTGTAAATGAGTGGTTTCAAAACAGTCAATGTATCAGTAGACTTTACAATTTTAATGTCTCATTTAATTCTACTTACAGATATGAAGCAATGAAAAAGTTTTCCTTGGGCAAAAAGCACACTTATACTCAGATAAGACTAAATATCCTGAATAAGTAATCCTTCTCTAAAGTATACTGTCATTACACTACATCTAGCTATGTCAATCTTCTTCAAGAAGAAAAGATTTCTTTAGAAAACAAGACATGAATCAAAAAATTTCTCTTTCAAGTATGGTTTTCAATTATTTCTTTTAAATAATGACATCACGGAAAACTTCCTAGAACAGTGGATTTATACATCAAAATAATGGATTCTAGTCATATTTCAAATGAACAGTTTAAGTTGGCTGCTTTTGTTATATGTTTCTTCAGTGCTTTTTCCAGGCTAATACAAAAAACCAACAAGTTTTATTAAGCTTATTACACATATTATTTTATTACACATAATCTGGTTTAGATTGACCATAAAAATTAGAATTGCAAAGAAGGCAGAGAACCCAGAAAAATTCAAACCAATTACATTCAGAAAGGCAGTTTTAGAGGGCATCCTGCAGGAGTTCAAAAATAAACTGGTTAAAATTACAGAAAGAAGAACTTTCAATGCTAATTAGAAACTTTCTTTGGCAGTCAGGAGAGAGCAGAGCTGGATCAACAGAAAGTAGGTAATTTGAAAGCATTATTTATTCCCAAGAGGGTCTCCCCCAACCCCTTCATTTACCCTGAATACAAGTTTATTTCCCAATAAAACAAAACCCAAAACCAGACACAGTAGAAGCAGTAAAACTATTTTGCATTACAAGGTAAGTTATCATCAAAATTTTAGATGGTTACTCTCGTACTTTTTAGTTTCTGTAATAATATTTGCACTATTTGCCTTTAACACCAACTAGTGGAGAATGAGATGATGAACAGTTTGAGGCAGAATGTAGGTATTCAAGCAAACTATTTATGATGAATTATAAAATTCTACTCATACACTGTCAGCAATAGACTTAGACCATATTGATTATGGCAAGTGCAAACTTAGGAGATACTGATAAATTTAGTCCAAATTTTACTACCCAGGATTGTCTTTGCCAGTTTCAAAAGCCATGCCAGATACTTTATTGTACAATGGGGGGCCTTGAAGGAGTTCCCCATTAATTACATTGACAGAGTGCTCTGACTTCAGCAGTCTTTATACAACACAATCTGCTGCACTCTTCGAGTACTTTACACAGGTTAATTTTAATCATCACTAAAGAGTGGTGTAGGAAATTTTTTAAGTGACATAGCAAAAGGAAATATTATAAAGCAGATCATGTAGACAACAGTAACACTAGAAACATTATCATGAAGATACTGGCCTACAAACTCTATATTTCCTTTTCCAGTCCTATTTACCTAAGGGATAAAATGGTAATGATCTAATTTAGCTGTGGAATAGTATTTCTACTATTCACCAAGATCCATTCAATAGCTCTCCTTTTCCTCCTGGCATCAAAGGAAACACAAATCACCTTATTCAGTGCAAGGGAAAAGGTTACTCTGAAATATAAAACTTGATCCTGGTGGTATCTTACAGTTTTAATTGTTTTTATTTTGAACAGTTTTAATTTACCAGGAACCATAAACTGTTGTTTGATAATATCTTTCAGCATGAACACTTACTAAGTGACAAGCAATTTCCATTGAATTGCAGTTCTTAATAAGAATCACGTTGACTCAAAGCTTCTTTTAATTGCACTGGAATGCATCCAGAGTTGTACCACTGGATTAAATTTTTGTCACTTCACCGTAATCATTGAAATTTTTTAAAAAAGACTAAAAAGTAACTTTTAATAGAGTCTATATTGACAAGTTACAATGGCTGCCCTTTTTTAACCTCCTACTATTATGAATTTAAACAATTACTATTTATATTGATAAATTAGAAGTAGTAAGACTGAAACAAGGGCCAGATTTGTAAAATTGCTTCCACAACCTCCTTTCTGATCACACGTAAAGAAAACATAAGACATTCTGTAAAATTCAACTCTGCATGAAACAGCATAATTGATTTTGGGTGCAGCTGAATCATAGATAACTTATCCTAGTAAAACAGCTGGAGTGCCTTTCAGCACTAACTTGATCTTTTGCAGAAAGGAACAGATTAAAAATGGTATTGTTGCATCTGCAACTTTTTTCAAAAACACTGTTCCCATATAAGTACCATTTCACACACTGGAAGGGGAGCAAGATAGACATTAAAAACAGATATCAAGATCACAAAAAAATTAAAATTTGCAAGCTAAGATCCAAATATCCTGATGAACCAGACTTGCTGAGAATAAAATAAGATGACTGACTCAAGAGCAAAACAGGAGAAGTCTCCAGGGGATCTCATCTGTTTGATAAATATCTGATAAGAGAGGGTAAAGGGAGACAGACTCACTGGTATCCAGTGACAGAAGAAAAAGCATTGAGCAAAAAATAAAATACTGGAAATTCTATTTAAACCTAAGAAAAAACTTTCTGAGGGTAGCCAACCTTTAGAACAAGTTACCCAGAGAGATTGTGGAGTCTCCGTTCTTGAAGAAACTCAAAATCCAACTGGAAACAGCCCTGAGCAACTTGGTCTAGTTGAGCACGCTTTGAGCAAGTGGTTGTCCTCAAGAAGCATTTAAATTGACCTAGGTGACAAACTGCTTCACCTTTCTTTCAAAACATTTTATAAACATCACATTCAAAGAATTCCCTCTTCCTTGCGCCCCTCAAATCATGTTTTACCTGCATTCCAAGTGTGAGTAAAATAAATTATCAATTTCTATCCTAAAACATTAATGATATCCCATATAAGTTAGCAAGTTTCCTAGGAACCCAAAGATACTACATCCAATAAATGCAACATATATGTAATCCAAATTCGGTTATTTTATTGCGCTTGCTGGAAGTTTGAGAAAAGTTTGTCCCTTTATTTCTCTTTCCAAAAGGTAACCTTAGACATGTAATTTTTTAAGTTTGTATTTTATAGGTATTCTGACACAATTTTTTGTATCAAATGACATCTCTCTGCGACATTTTAACTTTTGTCATCAAATGTAATAGTCACTCACTTGCCAAATACAATCTTTCGTGTCTTCAGTAGGGATTGGAATCACAAGTAGATTTTGCAGAATAAAAGCAGCCTGAAAGAAATTAAAGCATCAATATTGCCATCTAGCTATCACAGTTCAAAAAAACACATCAGATTGGATAGTACAGTCTACGTATTATTCCAGTGCTTTAGATCTATGCTGAAATACACAGAATTCTCATGTTCATGTTGGAGAAAAAATAATTAGTATACAACTTCAAAGCCCTCAAACTTCACTTACAAGAACTATCATTAGAGCAAAAGAGCAGGCTGGTATAAAAAAGGACAAGGAAAAGACAGGATAGAAATCACAAGGGAAAAAATTTATTTGTTGATAAAATACTTTCATCACTGTTTCAGTACAGTCAATCCTACAGAATAAGCATTACAAGTACAGGAAGTACTAGGGGCAAAAATTCCTGAACAGAAAAACCTTGATAACTATTTATGACCACTCACTCTATTGTCCTTGTGTTTGGGGGTTTTTAATTATTATAAAATAATTGGGACAATGTGATGAACACATTGGACAGACATATGTTTCAAATATTTTCCTTTATAAATACACAGCATGTTTGTTTTTCTAATTTATATTACACACACTTCAAATATCTGTACATGTACTGAAATTCCTTTTTTCTATATTTTGTCAATCTTTTGTCAATGACGTGAATCTTAAGAGACTATAATTTCATGTTAAATAAAATAATGAGGGACACATTATCAAAGACATTTTGAGATATAATTTCAAATATTACTTTGGAAAATAAAATTAGTTAAGCAGTAGAGCTGATAAAAAAAGTCACCGAGTCCCAGAGTTTTTATTTCTTATTGACTGGAACAAAAGGAAAACCTTACAACTAGAGTGGTTAAAAATTTCAAATTAAGTGTACAGAGCTTAAATTCATCAATATATAATTCTATGTGTTGTCCTACCACAGCACAGACTTTCATTTCTCACCAATAAACCTTAGGACCTAAACAAATCAGATTACTTCATGTCTCCAATGAACAGATACTCACTGCAGATCAGGTGATGAGCTGGTACCAAAGCATTCATAAATGTTACAAAGCAGTGATTAAAATCAGGCTAATTAGTTATTATTATTAGCAACCTATTTATCTAACTGACTAAGCCTTAGGAGTTTTTATGAATTCACTTGTATTGTTTATATCATTTCTGTTTTGAAATAAGTAATCTTTATTTGTTCCTTCTTATACAATTCCTAAATAAGCAGCCAAACCTTTATATTAATCAGGTAGTGTTTAACTTACAAAGCAGCAGGTATTGTGCAGTGTCAGATAATATGTACAATCAAAACCAATTTTTTTTTTCTCCATAACCAAAAAGAACTTGTCAATCTACAACAGCCGAAGGACACAAGAAACATACCTCCCTGCGTACCATGCTACATTCAGATTGATCCAAAAGGATGTTTATCACTGTTCCCCACAGGCCTCCTGAAATATTCTGGCAGCTTTCTGCTAAAGCAATACATCCTATTTCAAGAGATGTAAGAGCTGATCCTATTCCAAGTGCTGTAAATCTGACCTAGTACACATAAACACAACAGAAAGTGGTATTTCTTACAGTAATTAGCAATACATTTTCTTTATTAAGTTGTATCAACTGAATCTGCAGCTTAAGGGAATAATTTCAAAAGTAACAACCTCTTGGCCTATATTTCTCTTGCTCTCTACTCATAATTACAACTAAGTGAAAAAACAACTATTTTTAAGTACTTAAAAATAAGATAGTCTTTAATATTCTTCATATTTTACCACTTGAAAATACGCCCATTTGGCAAACTCATAATTTAACAGAATCACATTAAATACATTTGCTCTGAATTTTTAGGTCATGTAAATGTTTCTGCTTTGCAGCTAAGTTACAGCAATGACAAGGAAAACTGCCTATGAATCATGATAGTGAGTGACTGATGAAAGCATAGAAGACAGAACATATAAGGGAGGATTTCTCAGATGATGTTTATATGGAAACACTCCCCTATATACTATTACTGCTATTTAGGATATAGTCAATAACATTTTAAATAACTGAAAACAGCAGTTCTACATTAATGAATCAAAAATTCTGAAACGCTTCAGGGTCAAAATAAGATCCAATGTTCATATGACAGTAACAAACCTCAGGATCTCTATCTACCCATAAAGGAACCAGCCACGCCAGACCCAGATGAGACAGAACTTGTTCTTCACTATTATCGTACGGCAAAGACCAAAGAGATATCCAGTCCTGATTAGCAAACAGAAAACAAATTAAGAAATTATTTTATAAATCTTTCAATCCATGCCAGTGTATTAACAGTGTGAACTACCAACTACTACTAAAACACTTTTGTATAACACTAATTGCACAGAGGAAGGATAATTTTGTATTTCTCTTTCCTTAAGAATTTAACACTAAATCACAATTGTAAATAATGGACAAGTTTTAAAATTTCTTTGAGACTAAAAATTATTAGCACAGTCTAAACAGTAGCACTGTCATAAACACAGATTATAACAGAAGCACAAGAAAATAAAACTTATCATTATGCTACTATACATATTACTGCATGACAATGATACTAAAAAATCAATTCGAGTCCACTCTATCTACAAATTTATGATCTAAGTCTTTGGAGGCTGCTGTCTCACTGCAGTGTACAAAAAACTCTGTCCGCTCCCAATTTTAATAAACCCTTCCAGTACCTAATATCTTGAAAAAGGAGTAGAGAATTGAAGAAAGAGACCCCTGGAATTAGGAGAAGCAGTTTCTAGTTACATGCAATTTCTAGTTACATGCATGCGTGATCATAATAAAAGGTTTTCCTTTGTGGCTATCACAGATATTAGTAAGACTGGATTTTAATTCTCTAAAATAATACTGAATTGTTGAATTTGCTTCAACTGCTTCAGGAAAAAGGCTATTTTTACTACACTGACAAATCTAGCTCTCAAACACATACATGAACACAAAGCACAATATGAATTTTGCTAGTAGCTATTATGATAGCTACTTTTATCTGGCAATCCTTTCTCCATGTATGTGTACATATTCTTTCATATATATACACACAATTGTGAAAGCCCTACACATATGAATGTTTAACCATAGATTAGAAAGCCTGTTGTCTGTGGGGCTGAAGAAATAATGATGTTATAAATTCTTAAATTTATTCAACCTATAGAAAAACCCAATTCTTTTATTTTTTATAAAAAGGAAATTACACTGATTCTGAAAGAAGGCCTTTTAAAATCTACAGAATTATTTACAAACAATTTCAGCATGGCTAGAACTACTTCTTTCTCTTTTTTTGTACACTATACTCTATCTTGTACATATATCTAAGAGTATAGACCAAATGAAATCAATGTGGCAGTTTTTTTGCCTTTTGTGCTTCCAGTTGGAGGGAAAGGAAGAGTAAGCAGTGGTTTGGTTTTAGCAGGACTACTGAGTTGGAGAGTACCATTCCTAAACCACAACAGAAAGTTATCATTAAACTTCAGCAGTTAAAATTTCTCTGCATAGCCCTCAGCAGTGACGAGATGAGGACAACTGGAATGCGCTCACCATATCCTTGGCTTGAGCCATCATCTCATGAGACAAGTGAAGCAAGCAAAGAACTGTGCTTTTTGTTACTCCTTTTCCCATGAAGGACATGGCATTTCCTCCCCATTCAACGTAAAATGATGAGATGACCTAAGAGTGGGGGTACAAGTTCATAACAGCTTTACTGTAAACAGTACACAGAGTACAAACTGTCTTACACACTAAATCATAATTTAAATTCATGAAAAGGTGATAGATTTCTAGCTGAATTTTAAGAATTTCTTTATTTCTGACTCATTTGGTCATGTGATGGTTTCTTATACATTTAAACTTCTGAACATCTGTGGTTTTTATTTTTTTATTCAAATGAAGAATACAGTGCTTAATAGCAAGCTCTACGTTGTATAGAAACCTGAAAGTTTCTTTTCATGGACTTGAAAGTTTATTTATTGTACCCAGGGTTTCTTTTGCTGGAATTAAAAATAAAATTTCTTTTCAGAATTCAATGGTCAAGATGAAGTGTCATTTCTATATTTTATTGTGATTTGAATAAATTTATCAGCTTTCAATATCAAATACTAATAAATAGAAATAAAGGTCACTGGATCATAATGTAAAATAAACTGTCTGACCAAATATGTAACCATGAATATTAAAAAGCATGCTGCTTTTAACAAAACACGCCCCCAAATACTTTTTAAAAAATAATAACCTTAGAAGATATACTTCTAGATTTATTTTTTCTCCACAAAACATGGTCATTTAAACATCTGATTTTTGCTGTTGATCCTTCTTTCCGTGTCCCAGCCTACAGAAATTTTTTTATACTCACTTTCTCCATTTCTCTCCATTTCTCTCATTACTTTCATATTTAGGCCAAATAAAACTACCTAATTCTTTTGAATGAGAGCTTATACATCAGAAGTTGATTTCATGCCATAGTATTTATTTTTATTTTTTCCAGTAATAATCTTTCTTTTGCATGACAACATCTATAACCTTGGTACCATTTTTAATCTAGACTTAAACTCACAGAGCTCATCTAATCAAAAAGGTCAAAAAAAATTAATTTCTTTCTACTGAACAAATCTTGGCAAGTTAAGACGCCCAAAACACTACATCTTTTTTTCATCAGATATATTGGTATTTGAAACTAAAAACTTCTACATATACATTACTCAATATGCGTTAAACAAACAGAGAATCAGAACTATGCTTTTCCTTTTAAGTTTAAGAAGACTGGGGTTTTCAAAAGATATAATTTTAGGAGCAAAAGCTGGTTGTCTACCATGCCCATGGACTGGGCAAACAGATAAGAACACTGAAAATCAGAATGAAATTTTGTCTGACAACTGCAGCATCTTGAATTACCTCTTTTCTGCTTTCTCTGTGTTAACAACCTGCCTAACAAGTTAATCTCCTCCCAGACCACCTTTAATATGTGGATTTTACCTGGGGGAAGTTATATTGGATTTTTCCTCTTGGAGTTTTATTTATTGAAAAGATCACATACACTTTTTATCTTGCTTAAAACTACAGTTACTTTGCATTACCTCTTAAACCAATGGTGAAAGCACATGCAATACAACCAATTTTCACAACTACTGACACACATCACTCTATCTAGTCTCCATATCATTCCTATCTACTTAGCAGGAAAAAGCATCTTTTCCACACCTATTGCTAGTGATGACATTCACTAAAAGTACACCATAAAAAACATACTGTCATCAAGTTACACAGTGCTTTACCAGCATTCAAACCAAAAGCTAAGTAAGAACATAAGCTACTCACCTCAAGAAGACCTGTTAAATATTTCTTACAAATTGTGACGGGTTCAACTGCAGCAGTATAGGTACTCCAGCCTGGAAGTGCAGTAACATTAACCATTCCTTGTAATGTTCTCTCCAGTGAAGGAAGTCCATAAAAATGTGGTGCATCTGTTACCCTTAAGCACTGAAGCAGCTTCAGAGCCAACTCTGTTCTAAACAAGCCAGCAAGTTCCAAGCCCTCTCTGTTTTAATTGTAAAAAACCATAAAAGATGAACCATCAATATGAAGCTGGTACAAAGAATCATTCTGAAAAAGGCCAATGCCTCATTCCTCTTACTGTTAAGTCTGTGAGGCTCAGCATCTCAATTACTTAATTATGCATTATACAAAGAGTAACATGAAATTAAATTTAACATTTCTAGCATTATCCAGGTTCTGAAAACACAATATTGCATCTGATTACAACAAAGTTGCTTACCTAAAAAAAGATAAATGAGATAGAACTCATTATTAAGGAGCATGCTAAATAAAGAGCAAGAGATTGAGGACAATGGATGACACAATGAGAAGACTGCAAAGCTCAGTAGTTCCACAATCACACAGGATCTAGAATATTCTAAGTTGGAAGAGACCAACAAAGATTATCAAGTCCAACTCTTAAAGGCATGGCCTGCTACACTTATGTTTCTTATGGTTCAAGAGACAAATTTAAAATTACTTCCTGCAAAAAACAATAAATTTAGAATTAAGTAGCTAAAAAATACAGAAGTGTGAGATAAATAACTAGCAGGGATTTCTATAATATGCCCCTTTTCCTGCTGTCAAAACTTTTAGAAAATAAACAAGTGAAAATAATGAAAATACTTGGAAAGTGGAAATACTTTCACAAATTTGTATTGTGATAGTAAATAATCAAATATTATCTTAAACTGAAATTTTAGTAGCTCTTAGGATACAGTTAGATGAAGAGATTTAGTGTGGGAAAGGTTTTATGAGAAACTTGAAGAAAAAATAATGTAAATTAATTTCTGTGTTTGCCCAGTTGGCAGAAAAAGGCTGGAGCTCCATGCTAAAAGTAGCTGTCCCAAATAAGCTAAAAAGGAGTTAAACGAAAATAAACATTTGTTGCTATTTCAAATATTTCATTGTTTTACTTTGCTATAAATACATGCTACAAAATCAATGAAGTTACCATTTGCTCATGCAAATTTGCAGCAGTGAAAAAGAAATAGCCCACCTTCTCCATGCAATCAATTTAATTATCCATTTGCTGAGTGACCACAAGCACTCTCTTTCAAGTTTCCTGGTTAATTTCCTAATTTTATCGTGAACAGGAATATCTAATGCTGATTTTCATTTCAAGAGTGTATATTCAATTTTCACGGTTCACAGCAATTGAGACATGATGGAATGATATTCAAATTGTGACCAAAATTCAGCAGCAAAAGGTGCTATGATGCCCAGTCAGAGTGAGAGGCAGATTCATTTGCACTGTACCTGTCAGTCACTGACATGGAACAAACTAACAACATGTTAAAAAGATGAATGAGTTCTTTATCCAGTCGTTGCCTGACATCAGCCTGTGTTCCATCCATTTCATCCTGCACTTGGGACTCTGGTCGCACCAGAAGGCCCATAAGGGATTTTGGCTGCTGAAAGAAAAGAATAAAAATACAGTCACATAATGCATTGTTTAAATCCTCTTTTAATATCTTCATTAAAGCCATTTTTTCTGTTGAAAACTTGAAAATCACATGCATTATACATCAGAAATTCCATGATTACTTAACTAAGAAGTAACTGCAAAAAGCACAGTGAAAAATTCCTATAATTACCAGTAATTTGAATCTCAAATCTACTAAATGCCATAAAAGAATTTACTGTTAAGGTCTTTAAAATATCCTGGCATTAAGATGACAGTGTATTTCGAAGCGTGAAAGAAAACTCTAAGTAATACAGCAATAACCTGCAATAAAAAATAGATCACAAAAAACCAGAAAACACATAGCAACAAAATTAGTTCAGGTTGCATTTTGGATGTCTCAGCTGCTTGAAAGACTTTGTATCAAATGACTTTAAGGTTTTATATTAATGTATTGAATGGACCATACTTCAAAAAATGTATAGGCTTCCCAGGTAGCGATATCAACTGAAGTACCTGCAGTCTATACGTAATTGAAATTAAGTCTACTAGCATTCTTCCCTAAATGCTTAGACTGCATTTGTAAATGGGAAAATGCAAGTGCATGTAGACTGTATTTACATCCTCTGTAAGACAAAGGATGCTCTTGCATGTTAGGTAGGTTATACATTTGTAGCAATGTAGCCAAGCACACCCTCATGCAGCTCTGCAGGTCTGCACACGTGTGTGCAAGTACAGTTATATGATCAATCAAGTCATCTAAGTATATACAGCAACCCCATTCTTACATTTTTAAGCAATGATTTCAAGAACCATTTTAGATGGTCTGACTCCAGATTTGATTTCTGCTCTCTGTGCAACTTGTTTAGAAACCTTAGGACATCTACCAAAAGCTTTTCATCCTCCACAGAAGCTGGAAGCACTTGTAGAAACCTGCAATACAAATAAAAGCTTTCATACTTGTAGCACTTTAAAACAGAGTTCAAAATCTCTGGCAAATAGAACTGAAGTCACCTGCAAATGTTATATTATATGGAGTAAATATGTATATTACACATATTAACATATAGCAAAAATGCTATTGTACTAACTTATTATACATATGTTGTTAATATTGTTATTGTTATGCAAAATAGTTATGTACATTTTAAATATATTTGCATATGGTAAACATGGAATTCTCTACTAAAATGTAGAGATATCTGAGCAGGGTCACAGACAGGAAATAAAAAGTTAATTGTTTATTAAATACTAGTACTTGATAACAATAGCAAAGCTTATCTATGCATTTCAAACAGCCCTTATTTTTAATATTTGATGGTTTTGTGTATGTAAATGGAAAGATCACATAATCATTGAGATTGGAAGGGACTTGCAGGGGTCACATGGTCATTCCACCCGGCTTATGAAGGGACAAATGGAGCTAGTTGCTCAGGACTGTGTCCAGGAAGCTTTTGAGTAACTCCAAGCATAGAGATGATACAGCTTCTCCGGGCAACCTGTGTCTGTGTTTGGTCATCTTCACAGTGAAAAGTGTTTCCTGACGTTCACAGGGATCCTCTTGTGTTTGTTTGTGGCCATTGCTTCTCTCACTGGACACCACTGGAAAGAGCCTGGCCCCACCTTCTCTTCTGGTACTCGTACACACTGATAGGATCCTCACTCTGAACCTTCTTTCCTCCACATTCATCGGTCCCAGCTCTCTTGTCCTTTAATCAAAGGAAAGATCTTCCACTCTTTCATCATCTTTGTGGTGCTTCACTAGATTCTCTCCAGTATGTGACCTCCATATGATTCTTTTTTATACTGGCAAGTCCAAAACTGGACCCCAGAGCTCCAGACCAGTGCTCAACAGAAGGCAAGGATCACCTGCCTCAACGTGCAGCCAACACTCCTCCTGAAGCAGCCCAGGATAACATCTGCCTTTCTTACTGCAAGGACAAACTGCTGGTTCATTTTCACCTTGGTGTCCCACCAGGTTCCCCTGGTCCTTTTCTGCAAAGCTGCTTTCCAGCTTGGTTCACACCAGAGGAATGGGCTGGCTCCTCCCCAGATGCAGGACTCTGCACTTCCCCTTGTTCAACTGCCTAAGGTTCCTGTCAGCCCAGATATGGATATATAATATATAGGTATATGTGTGTGTATATATATATATCTCTCAGAATCAGAGATGCATTGACAATCAATTCATTAAATTTAAAATACAAAAAGTAGAAATGCTACCATTTTAGTATAACAATTTTTAATGGATTCTCGTAGTCAATATGCTTACCTATCCATTGCTTTCTGCCAAACAAAGTTTTTCAAAGTGGTTCCACAAGGCCCAGAACTGCATTTTAATGCAAGTCTGTCATTCAGGACATAGAAGCTAAGCCTTGTGAGAGCAGTTCTAACATCCTTGTGGGATGCTGCCTGAATGATCAGACTAAGACAATCTTGCAGTCCATAGTTTGTGTGAGTTATTTTCAAAATAAGAATGTCTTCTGAGGAAAGTTTTAGAGAGTCCAAAAATCTGAAAAGGCATAAAGAAAAATTATTAACAGTCAGTATCTTTAGAAACTTTTTCAGAGAGTGTTGATTTCTTCCCCTTCCTGCTTAATTGATAAGATAAAACAGAAATTGCCTTAGAACGTTATTTTTGAGAGCCAATTCCTTCTTCACTATCACTTCAAAAAAACCAAACCAAACAAAAAACTAAAACCCAAAAATAACACTACCACATGTAAATGTTTTGAGTTCTTTGGAAAAAGAACACCTAAATACTTAGTATTTACCATTAAGAAGTATCTTAGTATCTATTATTAAGAAGAATATTTATTTGAAATTTAAACCTTCAAGATAACCAAGAAAAAGTCATGCAATTTTACATAGCTGGGGTCTACATAGCAGGAAAAATTAGTCAGTTCCCTAAGAAACCACAATGACTATAAAGAAAAACAGCCACAGTGCCCATTTAAAATTGCTTGGAATTAGCCTGACCATCAATAAAAGTTAGATCAAGCTCTAGACTTCATGTATAAATGCAATTTAGGTAAAACATTACCTGTGACAACATACCTTCATCCTCTTGGGATGTGATCCTTTACTTTTAAATGACAGCATTCTCAAACAAGTGACAGCTTGAACTGCTGTTTGAAGTTGAAAATCTATTTAAACTTCATGAAACACTAATTTAATTGAGATATATTGGTATTCAAAATGAAAAATAAAATGGCTCACGTTTCTGTTTCCTTCTCATAATTTATCAGCTGCAGTAGGTTTTCAATCCCATGGTACCATGACAGATTCCAAGCTGTCTTAAGCATATCTGACACGGGTTTCATAGCCAAGCACTCAGAAGACAATGGCACCACAACAGTATTAGGGCTAACTACATGATGAGCAGTGATCCTGACTGGGAGATGATACCTAAAAACACACAAATAGCAATTTTTGAAAGTGATTGGTGAGAGGTTTTTTGTTTGCTCATTTTTAAATTAAATGCTCTATTACAACCAGCTTGTAAATTTGCAAATAAAGTTTTTGAAACTCTTTTACAGAGAACAAAGACATGGAGAAAAAACTCCCGATTTAAAAATGCTTTCATCATCATAAAAATGCTTTGATCAAGGTTTCCCTTCATTCTGCCACTTTCATACTTCAGCAAGGACAGCAAATGGAAATCAGCAGTTAACTATAAAACAATCAAAACCAATGAACCAACCAACCAACCAGCCAGCACCTACACATACCTTCTAACAACAGCAACAGGTAAAGTGAAGGCAGGTACCTCTGTATTATTACTGGCTATGCAATCAGCCCTGCAAGAGATTAAGTCATAGTTATTATGCTTTATTTTAAGATTTGTTTTTTTTCTAATGCTACACATTAATGCTCCTTATTACTTGGCTATAAATGCATTTCCCCCTTTAGCTAGATCTTCAGTAACCCATTGGTGAAGAATTTGTATTAATAAACAATGTGTCTTCATGATTATGCAATATTAAGATATTTCTTAAATTACACAAACATGGAATATTTATTGCAGACACACTGTACATTAAAAACACCGCATACTTGTTTCCTTTTTTCTGTTACAGAAAAACCACACCTTATAACCACACATTTTCAGTATATTTCATGTGTGTGAATTTTAAAAGCCTATTTTTTCATGCATACGCAGTTTTTAAATAATAAAGTATCATAAGCTGAGGTCTGTTGCTTGAAAGACAAGTGCTACATTTAAAAGCCAAAGTAAAAAAAAGAATTTTAATTAAGTTAAAAAACATGTCTACAGCTAGCTATTTGATTTGTGTAGTTTCTATTCATGGAAAAGATGGATTACAGACCAATCAAGGTTTTTTTGAAAAATAAATTTAAATTAACACTAAGGTATTCATACTAAAAAAATATGTCATGTAGACATCCAGATCATGTAACCCAATTATTGAAACTATCTGGACAACAAATATGCAATTTTGGATCTACAGAAGTTTGGGTAACTTGTCGGAAGATACATAAAAATTTATTTCTATTAAAACATTAAAATCTGTCCAGAGAATATGCTATTGAATAAGTGGATTTTCATACCATGTTTCTGTTCTTGCTACTTCATCAAACAACAGAAGACAAAGCAATACTGTAGTTTCAGTTAGAACAGCACGATCACTGTGGAGTATCAGGGAAACTGGATAAAATAAAGATATTTAAATTCGTGTTAGGAAAAAACTGATACCTAATAATAGAAGGACACTAGTTAAAAGCAACTGCTTTCCAGTTTCCTGCCAACATCTTCAATGCATGCCATAACATGGGAAAACTAGCACACTGTGATTTATCTTTTAAATATCAGAATCTGATATCATGAAGTGATCCAAAGCTCTTGAGAAGATATTTGGTTAAACATCTATCTTTTGACAGGAATATTACAGTGGAAATACAGTTCTCACCTCTGAATAGCAAAAGTAGCAAAGAAGGTTGCTGCGCCAGGGACAGGCGAACAACTGGGTCAGCACACACAATTTTGCGTAGGAGTGTCAGACACGGTACCACTATAGATTCCATAAGCTGCAGGAACAGAGAAAAAGACTAAATAAATATAACTGTCAGTATAATTTATTATGATGCCCTGAACACAGACTGTCACACTACTAGGCCATATATTCCATCATTTCTAAAAGAGAAGTCTAGAACTTCCTTAGATAAGCACATTTCAGTCAGATGAAAACTGCATATTCATTAAAAAATATTTATTTACTTGTTGATTCATTTTATTATTAATTGATGGTAATTTTATTGGTCTCTGGCTTCGTAACAGAATTATAACATTTGCTTTCCAACTATACAATTTTAAGAAGGACATCTAAAAGCTGAAGGATTTTAAAAAAATCAAGTAATTATAACCACTTAAGTTCATTCATTTTTAAAAAATGTAATAGTTTATTAGATCACAATAATTTTCTAGGTCCCAGCCCGTCAGATCATGAGTATAGAAAGCAGTTTGCTAAAAGTTAAAGTATCAGTGAATGGCCAAAAATACAAACAAAGTCACAACTCCTAAGAAGAGAGTATTTCTTTCACAGTATCTTTACTTTGCCTGTGGATTTCTGCCTTTAAAATTTGTAAACAGCATCAGTAAATACATTTTACTTTTATACTACATTAACAAAAGCCCTACTTAGTTTGGAAAGGATGTTTTGCACAGATATATAAAAAAGTCTTATTTAGATGCTGATTTTTATTTCTACTGCATCTTTTATTTTCTTTTCTCAGCAGCCATTTTTCTAAGAACATGTTAAGATTTTTTGTTCATTTTTCTTTGCTATTGATTTTATGATTAACTATAAAAAAGTCATTCAAGTGAAGAACCAAGAATCTGGACGATATTCCCTCAGGATAAGTGTCCTAATGTCACAGGCCCTAGACAATTGTTGCCTGAGCCCTCCCAAGATTAAGTTAAACTTTATAAAGGGCTAAAAATATTATTTTAAAGTTCATGCTAGACTCTTACTTGATTATGAAGGATCTGCTTAGGGCACTATATTCTTCATGCTTGTCCTTCTGTATTATTGAGCAATATCTACTCACTACCCAAACCAAAGCCACAGTTGCATTACTTTCTCGCTAAGGATACTAAAAAACTGACATTAAAAAAACTCTCACATTTAAAAACCTGAGGAAATTAATATTTCAATTTGTTAAACTGTATTAGAATAGTCCACTGAAGTATTTCTATACAAGCGATCATAAATTGGACAAGACATTCTTTAATGATAGAGATAAAATAATCTTAGATACTGATAATCTGAGGAAAAAATTGCCATTACTGAAGAAGAATGTAATTTTCATTAGTTTGACAAAAAAAAAAGGAATTCCACTACGTATCAAGCAGTTCTTTTCTCTTGTACACTTTTGGGGAAAAAAAGTAATTTCTACATAAAAATTCTCATGGTTTCTTAAATTAACTCTAGGTTTGGATAGCTGGAATGCAGTAACAATACTATGCAAGAAAGTAAAAAAATTTTATCCACTGCATTGAGCACCTTCTAGCCTAAATATGTTTGCATGAAATGATTTCAAAGAATGAATTCCAGAAAAAAATCAAGCATCAGATTACCCATATTACAAAAACAGAAAGCTCCATCATCTACAACAAGAGACCCTCCCTGGTGAAGTGATCTTCTATTATACCTGAAATTCAATCTGACACATATACAATAACATGTCATACAATTACACCTCATTTTTAATTATGAAGTGCTTCAGAATTTAAGTTTAGAGACTATTGTACATAATGTAACACCTTTTTTTGTTTCCTACTGAGAAAGCTTTATGGGAAATTTTGGTACATTACAGATCCTCACTATACACAATTCTCTGGCTAACTCTTCTTATAGGTAGGCAAACCAAACTTCTCTCATTAAAAGAATTTCAGCATTATCAAAACTAGAACAAAATACATATTGCAATTAAAATTGGTTTTAAACATTTGTATTCAGTACAGCATTAATGCACAAAGACCAGTGTTGTGGGTGCAGAGAAAAGCAGACTCTACTACTGTCATGCTGTGCAATTCTTGCAGAACATCTAACAATACTTTTACCTTGCCATCCACATGTACACATTCATTAAGGTAGGCCAATATCTTTTCTATCACACCCAACTTTTTCACAACATCATGCATTTTGCTATCTGTAGGAAAAGCAAAAGATAGTAAGGACAACTGGTTCCACACAAATTTAATAGTACACAATATTAATATTAAACATTGTGTAAGATTACAAACTCTTGCTGTCTAGAATAAGCTTCTAATATTTCCACTCAATCAACAGTACAGATCTCTAGAAAGGCAAGCCTCCTCATGGTATCTTTATCTGACTATTGTCAGATATAGATCTTGAACACTGGATTCTTAAATACATTACATAAATTCCCACATGAATTTTATGAAGAATTACAGTAATCCCAGTGCAACTCAATTTTAGTCAAACAAGGATGTCACTTCTAATATTATAAAAGACTTTAACAGTTTATTACAGAATTGAAAATCGTATTTACTTAATCACCATGAGTGTATTTTTTACTGATATCACACTTTAGAGTATCTGGTTTAAGAATATTCAACAACATAAACAACAAAAAGGTATGTCATTTGAATTGGTTGGGTTCATTTGGTTTTTAATACCTAAAAAGTGATCCTTCATATGAAATTTGTCCTGATAAAACTGCATTTTTTCCTTCACAATGTCATCCTATGCTTTGTTTCAGTTTTGAAACATCTGAAAACTTCTGCAAGCATAACTCAATGTATTTTATGAGACAAAGTAGATGATACACTTCCTCATTTTTGTGGTAATTTTTCTGACAGTAACACTATTACTCATGTAATATGTATCTAAGATTTCAGCTTCCCATGGCAAAGAACTTATGTTTTCTCATTAGAATTCAAATTCATTGAAGAAAACCTTACTTAATCAGAGTTTGAGTATATTCAGTAAAAACATCAAGGTTTGAAACTCTACAGTTATGCACCAAGTGAAATAATGCTCCAAGATTGCTTACTTGCATTGTAATTCAATCACTTCTCCTTTTTACCAAAATTCATAAAATAAAAATTACAAAGAGCACCCCTAGCACAAGCATAGACAGCCTAGCAAATCTTCAAGCTCACAAATGACCAGCACATGAATACAAATTTTTTGAAGAATTTTACCTTCTAAAATGACAACCAGCTGCTCAGCTGCAGACTTCCGTAGAACTAGGTCAACAGCATCAGAAGTCAAGATATCGTACAGCTTTTCAACAGTTTCTGCCTAAAAGTAAAACAATATTATAGTTGCATCCAGTATACCACCACAAAACAAGGTAACCAGTCAAATTTCCTAACAGGAAGTAGAAACAAAAATATCTTACTTCCTTATCAGAATGTATTTGATTAGAGCCCACATATGCATAAGAGTAATGGATTAGGTTATAATCTTTTTGAAAATCTCTAATAACATCTCTGGAATATGAAAATCACTTTCTAGTGCATCACAGCTGCAGACTTCTACCAAATACTGCTTAATTTATGTAGGACTACAGAAATCTTTACAGAAATGCTAGAATATGCTTTTAGGTCTGTAAAGGGGACTGACTTTTTAATGACAGTAGGGTCAAGCATCTAAGCATTTGCTTATCATATTGTTAATCTGAAAGTATTGAGGGGAAGGAAGAAAGGAGAATGGAGGTGAGACGAGAAAACAAAGAAAAAAAGAGACACGTCCCCTTGAGTCATACACTCATGATTTGCTTTGCACTTTACAACTGCAGCAATATTAAGTAAACACAAGTTTTAAGTTTGCAATATTAAAAAATACTTGTGTGTGATTCAGTAAAAACTTTCTGTGGGGGAAAAAAAAAAAAAAAGAGAAAAAATCAGACTCTATCCACGCAGAATGAAATTGTTATGAACAGAGCAGACCTGCACTCAAATCTTTTCTGCAGAGAAGAAAAACAAGAAGGATTTTTTCTTAGTTCTGCAAATGGTAGCATAAGAACTATGGTTTCAGTGCGCACAGAAAGAATACACCAACAGATTTATTTTTATGAAGCAAGGCAATTTGTATGAAATATTGCAACCTTCTGAAAGTGGAAACTTCGGAGAGTGGACAGGAAGAAGAGCAAAATTTAGACAGAATTTACTAACCTTAATTATTGAGTTAATTTTATCATCCAATTTTAGCTCCATAGCTCCTTCTATAATAAATAAGTTTGAAATGCTGGAAAGGACATTACCATGCAGACATGGGCGTTTCAGGTTTGCCCCTTCTTCATTCAGAAGATGGAATGCTAAATGTTTAGCTGCTACAGAACGAACCCTAAAGGAACAAATACATAAAATAAATATATAAAGCCCTCTTGTTGGAAAATTGTAGCTGCATAGTTAGAAATTAATTAATTTATAATGAAGGGTGGAAGTACGACACTCAGTATTGATTAATCAACCTTTCAAATCAAGACACAGCATAACATTTAGGAGAAGACACTGCTGCCATCAACATGAGAAGATGTGCTGAAACACTACAGAGCATTACTTACAGCTGCTTTTTTGAGAAGAGAAGGCGCAGAGCAGCCTGTAGTCTGGGAGTTCTCGGGAGAATGCCCTCTCCTTTGTCAGATGTTGTTTCACTCAAAGAGAGGATGCATTTACCTAGAGTATCTTTTGTGTCAGCATAACCCTAAGACAAACAAACAACAAACAAAAATTTCCAAAATTATAAAAATCCGCTTATTAACTTAGCAAATTAGACAAGGTAATTAATTCCATTTATTGGGCTAAGGGAGGATGTGGAAGGAGCAACATAAAAAACAAAAAAACAACTATGCAGTTAAGAATACACTCAAATTCTGCAGATAAACATCCCTCTGTGAAAATAATTTTTAAAATTAATAAATGATCCTGTATATAAATAAAAGTAACAATTTCTTTACATGGCCCAGAGGTGCTTTGACCCAAAGCTTCATCCTTCAATCTGTTAATATGATTCTGCTCTCTAAGGCCCGTTTATTTCAATAAATAAAATTTAGTCCCTCCAAGAAAATTATTTTAAAACATTAAATTCTACCTATTTTCAGATCTTCATCAGAGCATTTTAGCACACAAACAGACAAAAGGGAATCAGTTATGTCAAGTAATGATACTGCAAATATTTTAAAAGTAGAGCAAAATACAATGCATTTTCTATGCATCAGATCAACACAGACCTCTGGTATAGCCTACTTTGGTATCTATTGTACAAAGCCACTACAGGTTACAGAGAGAAGGGAAATTCTACTCACAATAATCTCTCACATGTTTTGCCTACATGTTATATTAAATCCCCAACTATTTAATCTTGAATGCCAATCATATGTAAGATATATGCACAAGTAACACAAAAAAGCTCTAATGACTGGTTGAGAAAGCTCTGAAATAACCCTTCTCCTACCTCTTTCAAGTTCTCAAAGTATTTCCTCTACATGTTTTTCTTTCTGAGCCATCTATTTCATGGCCCATATTATTTGCAATTTCTCCCCATTTTTGCCTTGATTTTTGTGCAGCTTGCATACAGAGTAAAGTTATAAAAGATGCTTTTTCAACTTATAGCAATACTGAGGTGCAGGCAATTAATGAGCACATACCAGGGAAACTGTAAGTTGGTATAATTATCAAGAGTGATATTTTTTGCAGAAAATGAAGACAAAACATATACTTGAGTTTATTAGCTAAGAAAGAAACAAGGCAAAAGAACAGATATCAGGCAAATGCAGCAAAATATCTAATCTGGAAGACTATGGCCAGACCACAATAAGGAAATTTCAAGTACTAGTAAAAAACCAGTAAAGAATCCAGATTCATTTAGGCTGAAAATCCGACTGAGACAGGCAAAAGTTCCATTCAGATCAAGCTGAGAGTAAAAATAATCAAAATTAAATTTGTGCATTGTTGGAAATAGGAAGACTAAGGCTTAAGGAACACTTCCATAATATTGGAAGCAAATCCAGCAAAAAACAAATATCTAAATATACTAAAAATATAGCTTACACTGACTGCTATTTTTTGAGAGTGTATTTGATCAGAAAATTATTATCACAGAGGAGCTACACTCCTCAAATTTAAGACATGGGGGACATTCTAGTAATTATTACAGAATTTTAAAAAGCATGAATGCTTTAATCTGTACTTGTATTATCCTCTCATATCTTCAGACCTTTTAAGTCCCAATCAGTACTCGCTCATTTGTACTACATTTCAAATTTCATGCACAAGTAATACCAGGTTAAAATGTGTCTACAAATTCAATGTACTAACTAACTTTTACTGATATTGGGACCCCTATAAAACATTTCTCCATTTGACATCTGATAGAACAAGTCTGTAGGTTATTATTAATCTATTTTCCACCTGCTACATTTGTTATTCAACCTGATATACATGACTGCATACATTGAATTCAGATTAAAGCACTCAGAAGTACCTGTAAAACAGGAATGACAGGACAGAGGGCCTCAATAAACTTGTTCCAAGTCAATACTTCCATCATTAACTGTCCTTGCAACAGATGTATCAGAATGGCCTTGGCTGTAGAGTTCACCTGCTCAGTAACAAAAAAAAAAAAAAACAAACCACTAATGCAACCACTGATGTGCCCAAGTTGGTTTGTCAATGCTGTGAATTGGAAACATTATACTAAAGCATCTCAAAAATAAAATATTGTTATTGCAGAATGCCATATTTAAATTGTCAGTTACACTAAATGCTAAGTTGTTAGAAAAGCTTCCAAGAGAAAACACACAAATAGTTCTGCCTAAACAGCACTCAATCATTTTCTCCTTAGAACTCGTTTGTCTTTTCTGAAGTAAAATAAAACATTACTTAAACTTCTACACCTATTGGTCCCTCTATCTTGTACGTAAAAGAATTTCTGTTTCTTTTCTTTCCTGACCTTGCCTTTCTGGTGCATTTTATTACCAGTGTATGACATGCTTCTGAAAATACAGAAAGACAAGAGACTTAAAGCCTGTTATGTGGCCATTTCACTTTCCTGAGGCAAAGAGTCAAACTAAGAAGGCTATCAAATATTTCAAACTGTATCACAATTCATCTGATGCTCTCTATCAAAACCAAAAAATCTACATGATGCAGCACTTACACTGCATTAATGTATCCAGTATAGAATCTACATAATACACAATATTAGAGTATACACCAACTAAAATCATTACTGCAGTGGGACCATGGCAAAAAGCCCAGCTTATCAGAATTAACTCTTTCTTACACAGTGTAAAAACACCTACCCTTCAGCAGCTAAACCTCTGCATTTTAGGCCACAGCTAAAAATCCTCTCACCCCAGAAAAAAAGGACAGCCTTCAATAGTATCACTCTAGTCTATCTTTAGAGAAAGACTGTCTTTATAAAATCATATGGCCAATATCAAACCTAACCTTGAAATACAGTGTTCTTCTCATTTTTCTCATTTTTTTCTCATTGTCACATGCCTAAAAGATTAACTGATGCTTTATCAAAACTAAGCAGCAGTTACATGACAAGAAGTAAAATTAATTTAAAAATACCTTGATATGATCATTATCCATTTTGTTAGAGGCATAATAAAAATGCATTGTAAGGTAGAGAACAAAATGTGACAAATTTGTAAATAGGCACTATCTGATTTTTTAAATTCATCTTCAATTGAAATCTATTTATTTTCCTTGACCAACGACTAATACAGAAAACTGTCAGTCTTTTTAATAGCATATCCAATGGAGTAGCCAAAATAAATGCTTTCCTTGCAGAAGACAATTACATACAAAGCATAAACATATAGCACATTCTCAAAGGTATTTTTACTTCTCTCTTTAAAAGGCTCATATCTAAAAAAATGAAAACTTCTAAACAGAACCGTGCATAATACCAAATTTAAAAAAATCTCATTCCAGAAAGGAAGCTAAAATACATATAAATAATTTGTTAGTCAATGTTCTTTCTGACTGTAGGGATGTTATAGATCAGCTATAAAGGAGTTGTTATGAAGAACATAAGTAACTTTATCCTCCTCTCACAACTCCCTACTTACCTCTGCAGTAGGAAATAGTGGACATATGTTAAGCAGTCATGCATGTAAATGAGAATTTGGTCCTATTCTACAACATTATAAAACACTTCTATAATACTCAGAAAACTATATTTAAATACAGATGTTTGTTGTGGTGAAATACAATTTTATAGCAAAGACTTGCAGATTTAAAGTGTCTTTTGGTTTCTCAACCATTTCAGAGGTTACACCACTTTTTAAAAGACTTGAGACTTAAAAGTTCATGTTTCCCATAAATATGAAGTACCATACATACTTTTTCCTCATACACACATTTTACTGGGGCTGAATATATTACAGGAAAAAAGTAAAAAACATAGCTTATTTTTCATTGGTCTTTATTACAGCTAATAGCATGGCTATTAACATGGCTAATAACAGGCTGGTAAAAATCTCACAAGAAGAGGCAAGCATCATTCATTGGCGACAGGGGTTTTTTCAGAGAGACTAGCTCCAGGATATTTATTATTTTATTATTATTTTATTATTATTTTAGCCCATAATATTAGCTTGTCTCTGAATTCAATGTAATAAAAAATGCTTCCATTTACTACAACCTTACTATTTGCATAGCTTTTCTGTGTGCAAGAAACCATATTTAGTCAAAACTTCAGGTAAGCATCAGATCACTATGGAGAAGATCAACACCCACTCTGCATGCACACCAATTTACAGATGCAGCTAGTAATAAGCACAGTACCTCATTCTTATCTTCCTGAAGGCCAAATGTACAGATTTCATACAACACTTTAGGGTGTAGAAGAAAATGTACTCCCTGGCAGATTGAAGGCACGGGCTTCGCAATATTATGAATACCTAAACAGTCCTTCAGTAAAAATGAAGTCGGTTAGTTCAAAAATTCAAGGCAGTCTCCACTACGACATCTTGTTTTACAGACAGCCTGAAGTTGTCATGCAGTAAAAGACTTCCCCCATGCACTTTGGAAGACTAGTTCTGCAAGCTGAACGTGACAGTCCTAGAAGAAACACAATCTGTTTGGATCACTGATTGAAAACTCCTGTTACTACACAAGACTAAGAAAGAGCAAATCATTTTGGTTTTATTTTGAGTAATTGTGGAAACAAATTTGAAAATCTGCATTTGTTGTTTGGCATTATATTAAATAAGAAAATATTTGACAATAAGACAATACATTAAAATAAGAAAAACCTAAAACAGGCTGGTAAAAATCTCACAAGAAGAGGCAAGCATCATTCAGTGGCGACAGGGGTTTTTTCAGAGAGACTAGCTCCAGGATATTTATACATTAGTGGATTGTGCTATAAGCACACTAGGTACAGATTATGTCCCTTATAGGAAATAAAAGCTTCAATCAAGTATTATATCAAAATATAAAAATTATTTTTATTTTGTGAGCCAATGTAGCTGAATACCTAAAATGACCCGATAAATAAGACATTGCCATTCCCAGCATAGGGTACAGCCATACTTTTAGGAAGTTTGTGCTCTTTATCCCTTGGGCTATCATTACAAAAAACTAAGGCCGTGACAAAATATGCATGTAAAAAAACCACCAAGGCACACACAGCACATGGCTCCAAAACAGGGCAAAACCCCATAGAAAACAAAACAACAAACAAAATTAGAAGTATATAAAAAGATTTACTTGTTCTTTACATACTATTTTTAAGTGCAGTACCTGAAGTCTAACCTAGCAGATTTAATACCAAGAATGTACCAGTGAACTACAAGCCCAGGCCTCTGCTGATTTTTCAGCATATAACACGTTAAACAGAATTTGTATTAAAAATGCTTCTAATGACAAAACCATATAACATGCATTATTGAGTGCAACATCAAGAGTGTTAAGTAAGCATTCATTCAAACCTTAACCATTTCCAAACAGCAGTGATAGGCTTCAGCTTTTATATTCAACAAAGGATAAGACAATAGATGGAGAAGCAACTTCTGACCCTCCGTCTGAAGCAATGAGCTGGCCTCAGCAGACTTGCAACTAAAAATGAAAAACAGTTAATTTAACTAATTTATTTTACAGTACCTAAAGATGCCTAGAAAAATTTTCTGGTTAGATTTCAGGATAATCTCTGAAAAATACATCCTGCAATGGTATACATTATGAAAAACAGTAAAAAGTTCAGAAATCACAACATATTTGCCAAAATCATAGTATCAATCTTTGTGTTTGTATGTTTATTCTTTTAAACAAGTAGGTAATAAAAGACCATAGTTTTTCAAAACTCTGTCATCAAAATTAAGAGCCTGACAAACACAGATGTTCATCTGACAACATAAAATTCTATTGAGCTTCAGTTGACACCTTTAACCATATAAAATATGATTAAAATATCAATATAAAAAAATCAATATAAAAAACACCTGTGATTTAGGAGTCTTTCATTATCGAAGTTAAAGTCCATCTCACTATCATGAAGTGAATTGATGTTAGTTAAAAAGTTGAATTTCTTATTGCCTGAAATGGTAACTAAACAATAATTAATTCCAAATAATGAAAAAACATTTTGACATTTCATTATTTAAAATCACTTACTGGATAGCTCTTAAATGCAGTCTCCTATGAAAAAAAATCCCTAAAGTCAAGTTCTGAATCAGTATAAAATTAAATTTTTGTTGTTCAAGAACTTTTCCAGGCACCACAAGGTAACTTATTCTCTAACTAGAGACATGGAAAAATCAAAAAAGCAATAAAAATATGCTGTTTAATAAATGAGACGCCATATTGTAATATAAAGCATCTACAATAAAGTAAGCCCTTTAGGATTTCTGAAAGTAAAATAAAAGTTATACAAATATACCCAGGGCAAAGGATTTTCAAGAAGTCTGAAAGACAAGTCAAAGTGTTTAAGACTGTTTCCTTATAAATCACATACTTTACATACAAAATCATAAAAGCCTGTAGAATATAGAATATAACATTAGAATATAACATAGAATATAAGATTAAGTTTTTAGCAACTGAAATTTAGTTTTCAAGAAATCCACCACAAAATGCTACAAATCAGTTAGAAGAGACTGTTCAATGGCTAAAAGAAAGATTGTTCCTACAGAGAATAAAGTGAGCTCTGATTTGCGAGATCTTATCCACAAAAGAAAAAAAAATCATGTTTCTCAAGTACAGTTTTAAATAGCAATGTACTCACATATTTGAGCATATGTGAATGCATTCTTGAAGCAAGGGAAAGTGTAGGTGGAAGGGTAGACTACTCAAAGCCTGATCTGCCAATTCTAGTAATTCAGAAAGATTCTTGTCCTCCTGTGAAGTAAAATGAAGAGAAATAATGAAACTAACAAAATTAGCAAAATTAAAGGTATCCAATATTACTGCATAATCTTTCCAAATTTTTCAGAATTAAATACTAAGTAGATTTTTGTTCAGTCTTCCACAGAGAAGTTTATAATTAACTAATTCAATACATTTCAACACACAAAAAAAATAGAACCTATTCTGGGGAGCTGAAAGCCCTTCAACTGCTGAGTCCAAATAAACTTCTATTAAACCCAGTAGGAATAATGTATGTCTAATATTTCACAGCATGAACACTGTAACACTATTCAAATTATTATTTTTTTATCAATATGCATTTTATGTGAGGAGTATAATAAAAGATTTAACTATTAAACTTTTAACATATCACTATTAAAGAGCAAGTTAGATTTTTTCAAATTTAATTTAAAATACGTCTTAATCATATTTGATTACCAAATACGTTAAACATGAGCCATTTAAATTTGATGGAGTTAACTGCATTGTAAAGAGCATTTTATGAGCAAAGCACTGCTTCTATTAACTTCAGAATCTGCCTAGACAAAGGCTAGATTAACTCTGATTTAAGACAGCACTGAATTTATATTCTGTATGTTATTCATTTTATTAGTATCAATGGAACCCATATTGTGCAAAATTGCTTATCCATTTGGATAATAGAGAAGAGTATTTCAGTACTGTGCTAGAATCTCTTAACTAATAAAGCAGTTGCCTTTATAAAATCTCAAAAATCTCAGCCAGTCTCGTAGTTGTTTATTAAAGCTGCAATTCCCAAAGTACTCAGGATTAAAAATTTACTGAATGATGTATTTAACTTCTGGACAACACACATACATCCACACTACATATTTTAATAGATATAAAATAAATAGTGTATTATATAAATATATAAATATGTATTATATATAAAGATATATATTTATATACCTGCATAGGTTTGTATAAACAAGCAAAGTATTTGCTGCTTCTTTCTTTGCTCATAAGAGGTCCTGTGCCGCCTTCTAATTTCCAACTGTTTATCTCTTTGTTTTTACTTCAGATAAGATTTTTTACCAACATCATCACTAATATTAATGAATACAAATATAAATTAACTACATCTTTCATCATACAGAATAGTTATTCTTGGGGATCTTTCTCTGCTATGCTGGACTTCAATTTTTACCAGAGAGAAAACCAAGTGAGGAAAGAAATTTCCCTACAGGAAATATTTTATATATAGAAAGTTTCATACCTCCTTGTGAACTTCAATCATAAAGCTACAAGTGCATTCGATTGAATATGCAGCTTCTGAAACTTGCTTATAAATACTGTAGTTCTCAGTACTCATTTGCTCCAGATAGGCTGCAACAGATTCATGCATGCTTGGGTATTCCAAGGAGAATGACATATCCAGTGAGAGAAGGAACAAAGCATTCAGCAAACTCTTCTGTGTAACTTTACTCGCCTTTGAAAAAGAAAGCAACTGTTAGAGTAACACCCTGAAAACAGAGTAAAACCAACAATAGCATTTGCAGTCATTCAACAGGTACAACCACGATTGCTGCTACTTAAAATTTAGAGAAACGTATTTCATTAAATGCTTTTTATATGAAGAACTATTTTTTCTTCATTAAAAGTGATAGGTAACTAAATGCCACTCCTAATACCAGACCTGCAACCAGTCACAAAAGGTGTACATGATCCAGGCACGGCACACTGCTGGCCAGAGTCAATTCACTGTCTGACCACGAGATGGCACAGAATACACAAATCACAATTATTTCTGTATTTAAAAAAACCTGTCTACAATTCTGTATGATCTTATTATTGCAAACTAAGGACTGGAATTTTTCTTGTTGTTTTGGGTTTTTTCTTTCATTTTTAATTGCAAGTGTACATTCTCTCAATTTAAATTTGGACCTCAAATACAGTCATATTGTTCCAACTGTTATACACAGAATGGAAACTTTGCATTAGGCACACAAGAACATAAAAGACGAACATTATGAAAAGTCATTAGATTAGTATTTCTACACTTATTTTCAGGTACAAGACTTAACATTTGTGACAAAAACCCTGTAACTGAAAATCAGTCCTCTACTCTGATTGACTAATGTCTAAGAAAAGCTACATTCCACTAAAAAAACTTGTCCAAAAAATTAAAACCCATTTAGGTTTAAACATTTTAAACACTTTCCATCACACAAAAACTTCACCAGATCTTCCCAAATGAAATAAACAAAAAACCCCCTTCACCCTAAAAACCAAAAAAACCCTCAACCCCAAGAGCTACAACAGAATTTTTAAAGAGCACTGGAAGGCAAGAACAATTAAAACCACTCCAATTTACAAAAATGTAATTTCTTACTACATTCCATAAGATTAAGAGTGATAAGTTTAAATGTTATGTAGTTCTACTCTTACTTGCACGCATACTATAAATGAGCAGGGGGCAGCAGAGCTTTGCAAACCATACATCATATCAGAAAAAAAGAACACTGAATTTCAAAAATTCATGTAAAAACTGTATTAAAAATGTTACTTTCAAGATTTGTAATCTGCAGAATACACTGGTAACTGAAGAATGGAGAAAGTTGCCATCTGTGATCATACATCACCCAGTTCACATCAGAATGATTTCTCTGTCCAAGGGGCTATTTTCTCAGTATTCACACCTGAGGAAGGTCTCTCTTACTGTCCTCTTAAAATGCAAAACCAAGAGACAATCACTTAATTAATGATGACATACCTTTTCTACAGGGAGAAGTATTTGGAGCAATCTAACAGTGAAGAGTGAAATGCTAATAAACGCCATTCGGTGATGCACCAGCATCACCTTGGGCTGTTCTGCACTTATATTGCTTTTGTGATATAATATAGTTTCTCCAAGCAAACCCAAGACTAGAAGCAATTTGTCTTTCTGAAAACAAAATCAGAAATACAATAATTAGAAAAAATGAAACATCACTGTATATTTAGGGTGTTTACACAGCACCTGCAGTATCATTAGCACAAGCATGCCACATAAGCTAAAATTGCATAAATGCTGCAAAATACATAGCATTTTGTTTATCACCTATGCATTAGTCCTAGGCCTCAGTCTACTTTCACTATTGGTTCTGAATACTGTGCCCAATAACTACCCATTCCCAGTTGCTCTGTCCCCTTCCCTATCCCACTTTTCTCTCTCACCACCAAAATTTTTGCTCACTACACTTCTGAACTTCTGAAATTTTACCTATTTTGAAGCTCAGTCTTAATAAGGAAATATCAAGTCCTGGTTTGAGCCTGCTAATAAAGCTTTAGCTTAAAATTAAAAAATAATAATAATAAAAAAAACCTTCTCAAACCATTTCACAGTAACTAAAAACACCAAAGAGATATTTATCTCTATTGATTCTCAAAGGAAACGGCAAAACTTTTCTTCCTCTCCTCTATTTTAAAAAAAAAAAAAAATCAATTTAACTGTATACCATTACCCACCTAATTTGCAGAGGTTTATTTGTTAGTAGCCTGGAAACAAACATTATCCTACTAATAATAAGCAGTATGGTATTCATATGGTATATTCTACTATAGTTTCACAGATTTATAGGCAATGCAATATACTGATTCAGATCATAAAACAAGTAAACAGATATTAAGCTTCTGAGACTAGTGTGCAAGGAATCTTTAGCACTGATGTGATGTTGATCAATTATAATAGATTTTCACAGACAGGTAGATTAAATTCAAAGAAAAAATTCTCATTCACTAATAGGTCCTATAAATATAAATATTGACATTTATAAAATAGAGAATAGGAAAACCTAAAGCAATATTTTAATTAATAAATATTGCAGCTATTATTGTTTCGTATTCAGTGGTATTGTCATGAATTCTAACTCAAGTCAGGTGCATTTAAGACTACACTTAATTCAATTCTTTAGACAAGTTTCAGTCTGCAGCTCAGGTAGGTCTGTTACATGCCTGAGCCATGCCAGCTTATCCTTCAGCTTTCACTTGTCTTCAAAAAAGCAAATCATGCTCATTTTATCTGTTATTCACTAATTTTATAATTCATGTACATAACAAGTCTCAATTGTGCTCAGTAATTTAAATTATTTAGTCAACAGCACCCTAATGCTTTGAATCTCTGCTGGGCCAGAAAGGCCTCTCCTTTCTTTCCCAGCTAAGCAACATTGTTAAGATATCTGAAATCTGTGCAGATCTGTAGTTACTGTGTAGGAAATTGATAGCAGGTATGTATCTTAGAATTCCAGTCTTGGATCTGAACAGTTATCACCCTAATTTTAGACAGAGTTTATAAGGAGTAAAGAAAGGGAAAGTTGCTATGTACATCAAATTGGTGTCCAACATTTATAGTCAGTGCTTTTCCCTCAGATTCCTTCCCTACATGTGTTTCTCTTAATGGCCACTTATTTTCTTGAGGTGAAACTCCAAGTATTGTCTGGTAAAAGAATTTACATTTTAAAAAGTGTCATCAATAGAACTAGTAATGAATTACTTAAAATTTTCAAAAGCACAGTTCAGCAGAAGCTTAGATATATCAATCACTGCAGAAAATGTCAGAAGCTTATAAAAGGAGACAAATACGGCTGATCAAAACTTGAACCTCACCAATTCCAACGCAAAAAGGCTGTCATCTTCCCAAACATTTTCAGAAATAGCATCACCAATAAGGGACATGTCTTCAACAAGCAATTCAAGAGCTTCCATTGTCACTCTCCTACTGCCTACAAACACAAAGGAGAGGATAAATTCAAATATAGACAAAATATTGTATTTTGATATTCAGAAGACAGCACTGTAAACAAGAGATTATTCCTCATATGAAATTCTAGTATTTGAATTTTCCTATATGCTTCTACAAAACTAATGCTAACTGTCCTCAACCACTAATAGCTGTAAATCAGAGAAGACAATAACCAGCCAAAGTTACAACAGATTAAAGCAATTGTATACTTAGAAAAAATCTGAATTTCCTTAAAACCTATCGCAAAATTATTTAAGAATAATGAACTTTCCTACAGCTGTATATCTGATTACTGAACTTTTTTAAAGTTCATAATAAAGTCACTAATTTCCCCCATGCAGACAACTGAGTTACAAATCTTCTGTATAGATTACCTATTGCCATTAATCTGCATCTTTGGTATAGGAGGATCATCTTCACAGATTATTTTGCTTGAGATATTTTAAAAGACGAAGAGATGAATACCCACATGAGCTACTTGCACAGTTCTCCATAACAGCTTCCCCTTTGCTTTGAGGCTGGTATTTATTAATTTTCATTTCTTCATCTAAGTGTCTTTTAATTACAAGGCTAATCTGGTCTATTAGTGACTTTTATCCTTTGTAAATTTAAGTGTGACTATGTGGCCACAAAGAAACTTGGCCCAAGCTTAGAAATCTACAGCCCACATTTACTACAAATATAAACCTCCTCCTAAAGTCCTCAGATAATGAGAAAACAGAGGAGTTAGGTTTCACAAAGAACAAGGCAGAATATCTGGAGCCAGCCCAAATATTTTCAACCTCACACAAGTGAGGATGCCAAAACTGTCTGACATCCTAAGGAACCATACGGTGACAGTTTCCCTTAAATATTCAATGTAGTGCAACTGTTGGCTTAGTTACTTGTTGGTGGTATGTTTCTATTTAAAATCATAGATGGATTTCACACAACACCATTGAATTTTCAATCTATATTTTAACTAAGATAGAAATTCTGCATCCTTCAAAATCCTCAAAACAAAATCTGTTTAAAAAAGGTAAAGCTCTTTTAATTTTAATTATAATTTTGTTATAATTAAACATTAATTTCTTGTGGATTTTTCTATCTCTTGTAAATTTTACACACTGCAGAAACCTTGTTGATATACTTGAGAAAAAAAAAAATTGTCTCTGTGACTAGATATGTAAGTGATAATGACCACAGCTCCTGCAATTTGCAGCTTCAGTGATCTACTTTGGGTGAGAAATGACACAGAATGGCACAAGGCTTTTTTGAAAGTTTGGTTTTACCTATGTCACAGAAGTTCTGCTTTCCATTATTTTAGGCCAATTTAACTTAATAAATTTCTCCATTTAAAACCAAAAAACAAACAAATAAAAAAAAACCAACAAAACAACCTCCACAAAACCAAAACAAGCCCACATGACTACTGATTTCTGCAATGATTTGACTTACAAGGCAAGTCAGCACAAAGGAAGAAAAATTCCAACGAACATCTCCACATGGAACAGAATTTAATCCTAACTAAAATACACATCATATTTCAAAATAAAAGCAGCAAATTTCACAATAAGCTTACAGTTTTTTCCTTTACTCAGTAATTTAAACATCTAGAATAAAATCTACACTATGCCATATAAGTTGATAATCATGTTCATAAAAATGCCTGTTGATTTTACTAAAGATAGCAACCCAAAATATAACCACATGAGAAACTGTGTATTACTGTCTCACAATATCACACTGTCTCACAGCGTGCCTTCAGATCACAGGTTTTCAAATCAACAGGAACAGGATAAAAATATTAGTTTCCTTACAGTCTGTGTCTCATTACAGCACAGTAGAAGAAAATGAAGAAGTATCATCAAGGAGAGTTTAGAAAGTGTAAAAAACCGAAGGGGAAGATAAACAAAGACAGGGCCACTTGAAAGAAAGACCCTTGAAATGTGTAACAACTGTCTTTTAACTCTGCCGATTTCAAGTGACAGGCAACAGAAATAGAAAAGATAGAAAATAAATTTTCTGCAGTTTTACATTATAAATAAAAGATGCTAGAAGTATTGAATGTGCTTGTGACTACTTAATATTTAAATACCACTGTTCTGAAAGACAAAAACAAAACTCTAATTCATTTTAGTTGGTTTATAACAAAAAAAGAATTGAATAATTCTCATACACATTTCATAGAATTTTTTTAAGTTGAAGCCTCTAACTTTTAGTATCCTAGTCATAGACAGATGAACATTTCCAGCTCCTGTATTTGAAACCATGATCACATTTACCAATACCTGTTTTGAATTATATTACATTTTACAGCTAAATACCATTTTAGACAATCTAGGAGCAAAAAGATTGTCCTCCAAAAGGGCTTTGCAATTTAGAACCTCTATAAATTAAAATCTGCAGTTAGACTACCATTACTTTGGCTCCTTAAACCATTTGTTACTGCATTTGTAAGAATAAAAACACGCCTTTCACTAGAATCTTTGTTTATTATTTCTTGGACAGAAGGAAAACTCTGTGCTTAAACAGATCCTCTGGAGAACACCCTTGGTTAAGAGTGGTTATTTTTTCATCTTCCTGAATGACATTTTATCCTGCCACACCATTTTCCAGCACACACTCACTTCCTGCCACTGTCAGTAAAAGCGCTTAAAATTTCTGCAGCAATTCTTGAAATTAATCAAAGATTCAAGCTCTTTGACCTGAACAAAGACCCCAGAAAAGACCTGTTGCAAATAGACACAGTACATCAGTAATCATCTGTGCCTTATTCATTTGAGGTACTCACCTCATCAACCAACTTCTTAAGGGTATCCTGTACGAAGATGGGAAAGATTTGTAAGTTAAATACTTTACTCAAAACTTTCTCACCTGTTCTTAGAAGAGGTATTGCATTTTCCAAGATGGAAACACAGAACTGAGGAAGGCTAAGCTGCTTCATCTGTAATTCCAAAGTGTCCTCATTTTCAATATCTGGTAGGTCAATATGTCCTACGTCAAATGGGGAATGCAGAGAGATTCTGGAGTTTGCATTTGCTTGAGTACTGTTTCCACTTGAAACAAAAAGCAAACAAAATTTTTTTCAAAATAAACATAGTTAACTCTTGCAAAGAAAAAACACACATGTACAGATGTTAAAAACAGCATTAAGTATTTTCATGACTCCTGCCTTAAACATATCCCACTTCCCATCCCAATCTTTCTCTGCTATCTACCAGTGTTGCAAGAAGAGGGGCATTTTGTTTGGTTGTTTTTTTAAATGTCAAAACAGGTAGCATCACAATGCCTAATGTCTTGGCAATCACCTTCAAAATCACTTAGCACTGTATACTGGAAAAAATAGACATGCAATGAATACAATATTGCATGACAAATATCAGTTGATTTGAAATTCTTTTTTTTTTTAATGAATAAAATCTATCAGTTACTTGAAGCAACACTGCTTACTAAATCAAATTTCAGCCTGAATTATACTTACTATATTAAAACCATTCTATACAGCTAGCCATAAAGAATCCTTAGAAGGAAAATTAAGAAGTATGAGCTATGTTTACTCCTTAGGAGTACCTTGTCCACTGTAAAACAGCGAGTATTCCCTTGTCCAAGAAAGCTTTAAGTGTAATCAGGTATATATTAGGAAGTATACAGAGAGCTATTACATTATAGACATCTTCTTAATTATTACGTTTTATCAATGATATATGAATGTATTATTAAATATAGTTTATATGTTTCATATATTATGAATAATATATTAGATCATAACTGTATTATTTTTCAACTGTTTTCAATAATAATCTAATTTCACTGTCATCATTAAAACTAATAAAAATCAGAACATATTTTTTAAGTTTTCTTATCCCAAACAATGATTAGCAATGATTTGCTTTAAAAACCTGTATGACTTTTAACTGGGTTTTGGTTGGTTCCCATTTTTATTATTAAACAAGCTGAAGAAACTTGTGAAACAAGCTGAACTGTGGCACAACTGTATTACATTCTATTGTCTAATTAAATGTAAGAGGTGCCTATAAGAAGTTAAATCCTGACTAAGAAGTCAGTAGAAAACTACAAGCAAAATAGAAGAGTTCAGCAATATGTAGTTGGGGTTTGGGTGCACTTACCAGAGGAAAAGGAAGGAGAAGTATCAATCATAAAAACAATTCAGAAGAGGAAAGGTTAAGTTTCCAGGCAGAATTTGAAACAGACAAACAGACAGATTGAGGAGTCTCAAGATTAAAGAAGAAGGAAAAGAAGAGTTACATATAAAATAGCAATAAACAAATTTACATTACAATTATGTAGAAAAAGACAAGATTCACTAAAAGCAGCTTTTCCTTATTAAAATCAGAAATGTCAAAGCAACACTACTGTCATTTCCCTCTATCATATCTTCTATTCAACATCATGTTGTTCTTTATGCTACCTCTGGGCTAAATTATACTTTTGTAAGAAATGAGATTCGTGGACAGTGAACGGGTCTACTGCAGCACACAGGATGCAAGATAAAGGTGTGCAGTCATGAACAGCTTGATAAAATGACCCTATTAGCACTCCCTGGTTTCTAGAAGTCTCATCACTGCCTGAACTGGTACTTATTGTTATGCAGCTTTCACTTCTAGAGTGACAGCCCAGCCATCACTCTCTCTTGCACAACATACACCAGCTGCCATTAAAGTGTTGACTGTTGAGCTTCAGAAAATGGCCAGGGCTAGAAGGCATAAAGCCTGGAATTCACTAACAGTGCTATATTAGTTATATGAAAAAAACCTAATATATTAAATAAAAATAACTTCTTAATATGACTGTCAAGATGTATTTATAATTGAGCTATTCTCATCATACTCTATTTGAATACCTAGGAGGTACTCAATCACTAAGCCCATACATCACAGAGACTCAAAAGAATGACCAACAAGCACACAGTAGAGATTTACAAGGACTTTTAAAATCCCACATACTAGAAGACATTGGTACTTGAACAGCAGCTTTAAGTCTTTGTGTCAAGACGAGCAACAAAACCACACACAAAAACTACATTTGAGGGTATACAGACAATTTATGATTTCATATAAGAGTCAAGTATTTGCATATTATAGAACTGAAATTTGTTGTCATATTTAACAACAAATTTTAAAGACTTCAATAGAAATCTTTATGCAGCATAGCATTTTTGACAATACTATATACTGTTACCTACAGGATGGCCATTCCACTTAAAAGAACTTATGAGGTCATCTGCTGAAAAAAAGAAAAATCCCTGACTTTCCAGCAACAGACTGAATAAATGCTTTTCTGTCTCTTACAAATACATGCACGAGCAAAAACAACTGATAGGAAGAGACTTTGTTTAAAATGGTGTTTGAGTACAAAACGTGACAATGATTTTATGTATTCTGAATACCACTTTAAGAATGGTTTAATTCATAAACATGACTTCAATCTTCACAAGTTACCAAAACAGTTGCATCAATGCACACACTGACAAGGAGCTGATAGTATAATCCTATATTAAAATGTTTGTAATTGAAATGTAAGTTATTTCCTGTTTCATTCACCTAGAAGATACTGCATCCCAATCTTGACCATCTCCTCTAGGACGCTGAACTGTCCGTCCAATTACAGAGGGCCGAGGACTGCTACTTCCAGGTGATGGATTCTGAGAACGAGGAGCACCTCTTGCTTCTTGACAGTAAGATATAGATGAATTCTGGGAAGCTGTGCCTTTATGTAACACAAAGAATATATTTTCACTTAGAAGTATCCATTATTCTGACAGATACTTCATAGTAAACAGTAAAATTAACTAAGGCAGGATATGGAAAAAAACACCATGTAAGTACTGATGATCTAGAACAACTGATCACTGGCAAGTAGCAGAGCTTGGAAACCAAATTCCAAGGCAAAAAACCACTGGAGGTTCCAGGTGAATCATAAATCTTGAGTTTTAGAAAAAGAAACAGTGTCTGGGTAAGGCTATTGGACTTGTTGATGTTATAACTGAATTAGCAGCCAGTACCATTTATTAAGACACCAAATATAGTGGCAATCTTATGAAGAGAACCAGACTACCAATTTAGAGAAACAAAGTTTTTGATTCAATTCAGATGACCAAATGGAAACAAAAATACCATTACAAGTAATCTTCACAATTCAAGCTACAACATTTAAGTATTAAGAACATTGTGAAGCAACCCTCATGACTGCAAAATTCAAAACAATGATTAAACTATTTTTAGTCACCAGTATTAAAAAAAAAAGTTCACATAGCTCATGAAATTAATAACTACATTGTTAAATACTAATAGCTTAAAAGCTTTTCTGAAACTTTGCCCACTTTTATTTTACAGATTTAATTTAGTTTTAGTTAAAAATCCCTCCCCTGCTGACATAGAAACAATTGGATACTGGGAGAAGTTGATGAATGGGGAATCACAGGAAAGTAAAGCAGACTAAGTACTTTAAAACAATGCAAGCACTCAAAGTTTTTTAATTAACATTAATAGTACTGAACACCATCCCTTTAGCAAAACAATTTCACAGGATTACAATTGCCATAAGGTTCTGATTTTGGTTTTTTTCTGTCATTTTAGACAACCTTATGTGTAGTAAAAACAACAGTATCTCAAATACCTACTTTGTTCTGAGGAAGAAAAGCTTGGATCTCTATGGAAGTTAAGCCTTCTTCTCAAGAAGATGCAGAGCTGTTGCAAGCATGACACAGCCTGCAAAGCCAACTGGTGTCTTCCATCTCCTCCAAAAGCCAGGTTTAGAAGAGACAAAAGGCTCTGCAAAGACAAAACCATCAACACCGAGACCTGAACATTAATCACCTTCATGAACAACCATGCCAGCAAGTCTTATAATAAATATAGTACAAAAATATTTCCAAGTGTTTTTCAAAATCACAGCAAAGAATAAATAGGCTCAACTACTGTTTTATGATTGAATGCAAGGCTACCAGGCTTAGTGAAGAAGCCAAGTTTTACATTATATTTCCAACGAAGTCACTACTTTCATTATGGGAGCCCATTAGAGGGTGTGCAGACAACAGCCACACAACTTTATCTTATCCAGAAGAAATAAAGTATTACTTCATTACTGATTAGCAATATACATTGTTACAAACAAAAAACTTTAAAACCACCATATATAGTCTATGTCCCCTTTCCTATGCACCTGGAGTTAACATAAATGTTCAACTATTTTGTGTAAAAACAAATTTAATCATTTGCATCAATTCACCCTTGGCAAAATTTATACCAATAAAAACGTTAAACTTTATGTGAATTCTTGCCTGCACAATCTTTGGTCTTTGAAGGAAGATCTCTGCAGGAAAATCTTGCATAATCACATCCTGAAGAAGCTCACATGTACTCCAAATTAAACTTTGGTTGTTACTTCTCAAAGAGCTAAAAGTTCATGTTTAAATATGCATTAAAATGAAAAGAAAACCAACCAGTAATTATTAGCCTGAACAAGTCTTTACAAGAAAGTTATAATCATAACACTGAAGAATCTAAAGGAAAAAAAATCTCTGTAATTCTATTGTAATTGATTTTTTAGTTAAATTATTACTTAGCTATATGAATCCTATATACAATAAAGAAAAAATTCAATTCCCATGAGTAAAATTTGGTTCCAAAAAGATAAATAATTTTATTGATTCTGAATTTGAAATTAAAATAAGAACTACTGGAAATTCCCTGTGAAGCTAGTGATTATCTCCGTGGTATATAGCAAGTAATATAACTCACACCAGTAAGAAAGTTTCTTTCATTACTAAGGTTCATGTATAACTTAAAAGCATTTGTATTACATAAGTGGGGAATTCCATAAAGGGAGAAATTTATTAGCTATTCTCTAAGATGATTATTAGTAAATTTTAAGAAACCTTAGCATAATCTACTTCACTTTTCCCAATTGTTTCTAATATGTCTAGTGTTACAAATCTGTGTTTCTTTTCTATACTTCAGCATAAAGAAAATTAAATATTAAACAGGTTCTCCAGCTTCAGAGATCTGTCAAAAGGAAAAAACAAACACACACACACAAAAAAAATATGCTAGAAATCTATCTGAGCTCTGTGACAACTCACAAAGAGTCCCAACTACAGAACTCTCCCTTAGGGAAGAGTTTTTCTAAATTTTTTTATTTAATTTTTTTATAATTTTATTTATTATTTCTAAATTTCACTTTTTCAAAATTAAAGAAAAAAAAAGTCACTGCAGAAAGACAGTTGGAATGACTCAGTGCCTGGATAAGGCCCTGTACCTAAACTTATTGGCCTAAACTTAATTAAGCTACTACTCAAAGTAGAGATTTTCCTACCAACTGGTCATGGGGGTAAAGTAAATAATGATTTTTTTTTCCAGCTTGTTCTATTATTAGCTGAAAGAAATCTTTGATCCACTTAAGAAATTTAAAACGCTGACTGAAGTATCATGAACAAAGACCCAAAGACACCCTGATTTAAATACAACAAATGGAAACTGCCCAGCTTCAGCCCAGTTTTTACGACCATTTATCAAAAATTAGCTCATTGGATTATTTACAGAAACACCACATGATGCAAAAGGACAGAAATTTACAGCCACTATTCCTAAAAGAGAAGAACTACAAGGAAATTGTAATGTTTCTATTACTGCACCTTTCATTTGATGAAAGAACATGTCTATCTGTTGAAGTCAGAGTTAGCCAAGGAAATGTGGAAAATTTCAAGCATTTCACTGCAAAAAAAACCAGAGTGGATGTCTTAAAATAAATTTTATAGAAATATTATATTGTATACATCCAAGACGAAGTAAANATGCTAGAAATCTATCTGAGCTCTGTGACAACTCACAAAGAGTCCCAACTACAGAACTCTCCCTTAGGGAAGAGTTTTTCTAAATTTTTTTATTTAATTTTTTTATAATTTTATTTATTATTTCTAAATTTCACTTTTTCAAAATTAAAGAAAAAAAAAGTCACTGCAGAAAGACAGTTGGAATGACTCAGTGCCTGGATAAGGCCCTGTACCTAAACTTATTGGCCTAAACTTAATTAAGCTACTACTCAAAGTAGAGATTTTCCTACCAACTGGTCATGGGGGTAAAGTAAATAATGATTTTTTTTTCCAGCTTGTTCTATTATTAGCTGAAAGAAATCTTTGATCCACTTAAGAAATTTAAAACGCTGACTGAAGTATCATGAACAAAGACCCAAAGACACCCTGATTTAAATACAACAAATGGAAACTGCCCAGCTTCAGCCCAGTTTTTACGACCATTTATCAAAAATTAGCTCATTGGATTATTTACAGAAACACCACATGATGCAAAAGGACAGAAATTTACAGCCACTATTCCTAAAAGAGAAGAACTACAAGGAAATTGTAATGTTTCTATTACTGCACCTTTCATTTGATGAAAGAACATGTCTATCTGTTGAAGTCAGAGTTAGCCAAGGAAATGTGGAAAATTTCAAGCATTTCACTGCAAAAAAAACCAGAGTGGATGTCTTAAAATAAATTTTATAGAAATATTATATTGTATACATCCAAGACGAAGTAAAAAACTTATAAACAACACACTATCTTATATAGAAATATCTTTTAGTAAATATAGTCTTGCACAAACTCAAATGCTTTTAATGAGAGTTTTCATCAATACCAAAGCATCACTAAGGTCATACCAAACCCAAATGAAATATGTTTATGGAAGAAAGCTTTAGCAAGTAACAAACACAGCATTCATGGAAGAATACTCAATCTGCCACATCATGCTTTCAATCAAATTATATTTTTTATCTTCTACTAAAGAATATTTTATCCATTAGCATGATCTCTAAATATGGAAAATTCACCTCATGGTTTTACTCTTAAAGCAGTAGAAATTATTGCTCTTACAAAATTATGACACATAACTTTGTAATGAAAATAACTTCATTATACTACATTATATTTTTAACTTAAACATTTGTAATAATTCTTGTGCAATTCCTAAGTCAGATGATATGCTACTAAAAACTCAACTGGTGATTCACCTACAGTAACTGCAAAGTGTTATTTTAACATCTAGATCTCAGCCCCACACTGTATTTTAAATAAGACACTCTCCTGTGGACTGCTACTAGTATACAGGTGCAGGCAAAGACTTGCCAAATATTATTGATCTGTGCTGTTCAGTGAAACACTTCATATCATTTGACAAAAAAAAAAATCAAAGCATAACACTGGTTTTCATTTAAATACAAAGTAAGGACTCCCCTAGCACCTAAACCAGTTTTCTAAAAAGCAGAAAGTTACTTCAGACTAAGTTTTGTTGAATTAAAAGGTACTTAATCCTTTAAACAACTTCTGATTATGAAATACAGATCATCCGGAAAACACTGGCAATTTAAATAATTTTTAAAATTGCAGCACTTTCTAATGTACTTTGATATTCCAAAGAGCTACACTTTTTACTAGAGAAAAGAAATATCTATTAAGATGAATGTCATTTTTATAAGCATTATAATTGTAGCTTCTGCAGTGTTGGATTTCACAGAATAACAAAAGGAAAAACAAGAGCCAATTTTGCTATCCACATTTGTAATGGAATTCCATCTAAATTACAACTCGAAGCTCTTTCTGTAATTAACATATTCTTCTATAACTACACATACCAACTGTTCTTTTGGGAGATATTTCTAACTGCGGCAGATGACTTCTACTTTGACAAAAATATCCAGTGAATAATTCCTCTTGAGGCAGAACTAAAATAATAAAAAAGGGGTAAGTTTAAAAAATGCACACGTACAAAAAAGCAAACTCAATTTATTTTCACACTTTTCCTTAACTACCTCCCTCTTGCCTTTGAGTTTTAAATCAGTTTCCTTAATAGGTTAAAATAGTCTCAGATGATCAGAAAAATGAAGTAAAAAGAGTGTGTCAATGTTTATTTTTTTATAATCCTATTCTGCAACTGTAAAGGATGCATTTTTCTCCATTTTTTGCACTAACTTACATACCATAAAAACAATAGCAAAAACAATTACACAAAATGTATTGCCTGATGGAAGACTGGCAGCCAAATAAATAGTTTTCCTTTAATCTACCTCTGCAGTAATAAAATTAACTTTTTAAAATAATTACTTAAAATCTTTTTCTACCAAACTGCTGTCTTCTTAGTTCACCTGAAAAGTTGCCCTCTTGGATATATGTATACTGCTACATATCATTCATATGCAAACTGTATAAAAACAGACACAAGAAAAGTTAACACTAAAAGCAATCTCTATAGACCATAATATTTGGTTCAAAGGATAAAACTGGATAATGCCAGGTTATTAGTTTACAACGCTTTCCAGTAACGGAAGTTGAAACAGAAAGAAAAATACAACACTCCTGTTATGAAGCATTAGGGTTATTCCATCCACACATGCATACAATTTACAGTATCAATAACTTCAACTGAGAAGTTTCAGAAAGATATAATTTAAGAATGCACATGTCGAAGACTATTCTTCTCCAAACAGTAGAAACATTAGGTAAAAATCTGCCCCTACACAGGCATAGGAAGGAAAAAAAAATTAATCACCTGGTACATAGTTCTAGTGAACTAAATCTCCAAGCATTTACAGAGGTGGCAGAAACCACCAAAAAATTACTTTTATCTCTGTGACTGCACAGTATGAGCAACAGAGGTGTGGTCATTACTGCTACATGCACTGTGTACCAGCAGGGTCTTTCCCATAATAAGCAGGAGGCAATGTATTATGATATGTTTTCTCCTCCAAACTCTTTCTAAAATTTTTAAGGCGGAAGAGGAGAACCAAATGGGTTACACTACATTAGGAGAAAATGTAAATCATAGGAACAGACAGATAATGAGCTAGGTAACAGATGCAAGCAATAGCACTTCACACATAATGTGACATTTTAAAGAAAGTTTATGTATTTTTCCATGACAAATGCTTCTCCAATACTAAGTAGATAGTGCATACAACTACTGTAGTTTCAAAAATCATTCTATCAAGATCAACTACTGCCTTTTTCTTCTTTTTCTCTTAGGATTTGAATTGCTTTCTGAGCTAAAGCCTACTATACAGAGAGCAGCATACTGGCTAAATTAGATAGTTATTCAAAGTTGGTACACACTTGCTGCCATAGAGCTGTCCTTGGAAGTTGTGCCATGCTCTTTGTACATTACAAAAAACACATATTATACACTGAGGAAAAGGATAGGGAATTCCATTACAGGAATGACACCAGGTGACACTAATGTCACATTGTGACACTAAGGTCACATTGTCTCTGGCAGAATCTGATTAGCACACACTTCACTGATCTCTCAGGTGTAATTTACCTACTATGCCTGAAAACACCAGCTTCTCATAGCCTTTTCATTTGCTTTATTTTAATATAAAATAAATTACAGTTCAAAATATGTAATTTACCTGGTTGATCTACTGAAGGCTGAGACTGAGCTTGATAACATACTGAAGAACTAGAAGGGAGTTCAGAAGGAAGAAAGAACAGTCTATCCACAATCCCATCAATTACGGCCTGCAAGTTTGGATCCACATCAGAGCGAAGCTGAGAGAAGAATTCCACTGCACCGATTCCAATCATTTTCTGGGCAGCAAGTGGATGCTACATGAAGACAAATAACTGACAAAGTTAGTTTGAAGAGTCTTAAGGTCTCTGGATGGGGGCAGGGAAGAGAAAGCAGAGGGGGAAGAAGGAAAAGAATTTAAATTCTTAACTTATATTTTGCCTTTATCAGTTTAGACCATTGTGCTGAGATAGAGCTCATTTTCTTCCCAGTGGCTGGCACAGGGATACGGTTTGGATTTGTGCAGAACATAGGGTTGATAATAAAGAGATATTTTTGTTACTGCTTAGCAGGGCTTACACAGAACCAAAGGCTTTTCTGCTTTCCTGGCAAGGGATCTGGGAGCACCTGGGAGGTTGGGAGGAGACACAGCCAGGACAGGTGACCTCAGCTGACCAGAGGGATATTCCATATCACAGAATCACAAAAAGACCTGGGTTGGAAGCGCCCTTAAAGATCATCTAGTTCCAACAGCGTGCTCAATCTATAAAGGGGGTGAAATGAAAAGGAAGGCGGAGACATTTGGAGAGATGGCATTTGTCTTCTCAAGTCACCATTACACGTGAGGGTGCCATGCTCTCCTGGAGACGGCTGAACACCTGTCTGCCCAGGGGAAGTAGTGAATTAATCCCTCGTTTTGCTTTGCTCATTCATGCAGCTTTTGCTTTTCCTATAAAACTGCCTTTGTCTCAATCCATGAGTCTTCTCCCTTTTACCAATCCAGTCCTCTCCCCACTCCCACTGGTGGGGTGTGAGTGAGCAGCCATGTGGGGCTTGGCTGCTGGTTGGAGTTAAACCATGACATCCATCCATCAGTATCAAGGATGGGCTGCTTTTTAACTCTGCATAGCTGCAGTTCAGTGATTAAAACACAAGAATGTAAAAATCTGCGCTATCTACAGCTTCAGTAACATTTTCTCAAATTAGTTGCACCAATGTTCAAATCTTTATTTTCTAGGAACAATGCAAATGCTTAGCTGCAAATCATGCTCCAAGTTAAAAATGAAGCACTAAATGAGAAACTGAAGAAGCAGAGAAACTAAAGGAAAAACCCAGAAAAAAACTATTTTTCTCAGCTATCTCTCTGACCCATTTGAGGTTGCTGAAATCGTTTTAATTTTGGTCTACACACAGTATAGACCAAATTATTATTCCTGTCTTTGTAATACACTCTAAAAATCTCATTACATGGAGCTAGAAAGTCAAGTAATATCCAGCTTTTTTTAGCTTCGGCCTTCTAAAAACAAATAGTTTAAAAATAAATTAATGTTAGTATGTCATACCTTGATCAAACTGTTCACAAAATTTAATACTTCCTCTTTTATTGGTACAACTGGGAAATTGAACCACTCCAAAAGGTGACGAAAAAGTGCTTTTTCGTGGATCAGATCAGCATAGGAAATCAAGTTGTGGTCTAGTTTAAACAGAATAGTCTTCAAAGATCGCTCTCTTATCTCCGTCAGTTCATGACCTGCCCCAAAAAAAAGGGATTAAGAAACCCATAAATTAATTGACATAACTTTTTTTTTTTTTATTTGGAGAAACAGAATACTGCCAGAGATGCAGTGAAAAAAAGCCAGCTTATAAACTGCCAGTATTATGCCTACCAGGAAGACAAATAGGATTACACTCACCAGCAACAACCTGAGCAAGTGTGTTCGCATGATTATAAAGCGGTGAGACATTATAAGATATACTGACATAATGCAGTGCCAAATGCGCCTCTACTGATATAACCTGGTGCCAGAACCTCTACCAGAGTATGTTGAGGGTACGGAAAGCTGCCTCGGACTCACCAACCGGACAAAAAGCTACCCAAGCCCACTTACTCGAAAGGCACCGCGTCTGAAGGGGAAGCCTTTGGCATTTCCTTATGGAAGCATGTCCCCCTGGGGGAGCGCCACCGCCCCCTCCACGCCTGCCGCGCGGAGCGGAGTGGAAGAGCAGCAGGCAGAAGGGCGGCGAGGGGCGGCGGAGGCCGGGCAGGTGCGGCCGGGCTCCCGCAGAGCACCGCCGGGCCGCACGCCGCCCCTGCCCACAGCCGAGGGAAGGATGCCATTACCCAGCTTCCTGACGAGCGCCGACAGCTCCATCGCGCCGCTCCGCCCGCCCGCCCGCANCCTGCGGGGATGGTGGGGACTGCCCTCCTCTCAGGCAACTAACCAGTGACAGGATGGGAGGACATAGCCTTAAGCTACGCCAGGAGATGTTTTGTTCATCCTTGTACGGAAGGGAGACTGATAAATATCAAAGATGGTGAAGGACTTCTTGCAAGCGCGTGTAGTGACCGAACAAGGGAAAATGACTTCGAACTGAAAGATGGTGGGTTTAGATTAAATGTTAGGTAGAAATTCTTTACTGTGAGGATAGTGAAACACTGGAACAGGTTGCCCAGAGATGTTGTGGATGTCCCATCCCTGGAACTGTTCAAGGACAGATTGGATGTAGCTTTGACGAACCTGTGCCCTGCCCATAGCAGTGGGGTTGGAAATAGATGATGTTTAAGGTCCCGTCCAATGGCTTCATTGTAAAACTGTACAATTTACATTTATAGTAATAACGAAGTGTTTGCTGATGTCACTTTGATGTGTCTGACAGCACTCTTGGAACAGCTCTTGCTGACTCGTGTAAAGCAAAGCGATGAGGGGGTGAAGTAGGAAGTGAATCATTGGAGGGTTTGGGTTTTCTTTGTTATGTAACCTAGACTCTAGGACTACATTGCTTTGTCTGTAATGAAAGACCACAAAGGAGTTTCTTAAACATGTACTAAAGACACATGGTACCTTGTTGGTCATCTGATCTGAGGGCTAATACTCTTTTTGNCCCCCCCCCCGCCCGCATTCAACCGCCGCGCCGACCCGCCGCCCGCCCGGCCGGAGGCGCCCGCGGAGCACTTCGGGTAATGTAGTCCGCCAGCTTCCGCCCCGGGCCCGCCACCCGGCGCTGCGCGCGAAGCACTCCGGGAACTCTCATCGCCCCGCGGCGCGCCAGCGGGAGCACAGAGAACTACAATTCCNGGTGGGTTTAGATTAAATGTTAGGTAGAAATTCTTTACTGTGAGGATAGTGAAACACTGGAACAGGTTGCCCAGAGATGTTGTGGATGTCCCATCCCTGGAACTGTTCAAGGACAGATTGGATGTAGCTTTGACGAACCTGTGCCCTGCCCATAGCAGTGGGGTTGGAAATAGATGATGTTTAAGGTCCCGTCCAATGGCTTCATTGTAAAACTGTACAATTTACATTTATAGTAATAACGAAGTGTTTGCTGATGTCACTTTGATGTGTCTGACAGCACTCTTGGAACAGCTCTTGCTGACTCGTGTAAAGCAAAGCGATGAGGGGGTGAAGTAGGAAGTGAATCATTGGAGGGTTTGGGTTTTCTTTGTTATGTAACCTAGACTCTAGGACTACATTGCTTTGTCTGTAATGAAAGACCACAACGGAGTTTCTTAAACATGTACTAAAGACACATGGTACCTTGTTGGTCATCTGATCTGAGGGCTAATACTCTTTTTGAAAATTTGTGCCTGCCATCATAATTGGAAAAATTAAATTGATGATAGGTGGACAAATGATAGACATTGTGTATATATGCTTGTGAATTTTTTGGATGTAACTGCAAGTGCAAAAAGAAGATGGCCTTATAATAGTCACAGGGTCGGGAGTTACACCATGTATTGCATGAGAAATTACATTATTATCAGCATCCAGCAAAAATGTAAAGGTGCAGTGCAGCACATGCAATGCTTTCCAAAGGATATATGTCACTGCCCTCTCAGTTTATGGCTAATTGTTTCTCCACCTGGTCACCATCACTGTGCTACTCTTTCACAGTAAACTCGTATTAATGTCCTCCATCTGCTCTATCAAAATTTTACTAAATTCTTAATTGCAACTCAGAACTGTCTGTCATTTTGCAGGACAGTATTTCTATCTGTAGAACAATATAACAAAGGGACTTCATTAAGCTAGTTATAAATGTACTGTGATAGCTGCAGCAAGGGTTTGTTTAGCACAGGAGGCTGAACTCACATGGATCTATCAGTGCTTTTTCAAGAGCAATTACAAGAGAAGCATCACTTACTGCGTTTAAAATTCCTTTTAGCTGTGCATTATATGCTCGTTCAATGAAATGTGAAGAGCTCTAACCAGATGCACATTGAGCTACTCACATTTCCCCAAACAAGACTGGTGGGAACTTTATGTTACCTCATGTGATACTTGTGATAATAATAAAGTGGATTAGTATCACATTTCTGCAGCAAGTAGAAGCAATTAAGGAAGCAGGCATTTCCCAAAATAAAAACATTTTTTCAGGAGGAAGAGCTACATTATTCAATCTACAAAAGTTTTCTTACATTGTCTTCAGTGTTGGTGGCTACAAAAGCGTTTCATAGAGGAGACACATGCACTCTCCATTGCCAATATACTCCTGCACTGTAATTGTGGCCATTTTGGTCAGATTTTCTTAAATGAAGGCCTAACTAGGTTAAACTCTAAGAAATATCCCTAACCTTGAGAAGCAGCTTCAGTTTTGCTGCTCTTGTTTTAGACCAGAAAAGAGATTATTGTTTACCCAAAACTGATCCAAGGGCATGCTGTTTCAGCTGGTGCAATACATTTTATGCTATCATGGATCAAGACTGGTATTCAATTTAAATATTTTTATTGCTGCAAGTAGAAGAGTGATATATTAAGGGAAAACTGTATATTTCCTTAAAATAGTAACTAAACACACACACACACTCTGAGGAAAAAGTTTACTGGATATTAAAAATGAAAAGAAGTGGTGGATGGGCTCAATAATTATTGCTGGCATTATAAGACAACCTAAATAGGGGAAGATTAATCTCTCATTATGGGAGCCCTGACTCCCTCTGTCTGCATCTCCTGTTTTGGAGACACACTAGCAGCTTTGCTTTCCTTTTTACCTGCTTGTTCCCTGCTTTACCTTATTCCCATGACTGCTTCTGAAGCCAGTTTGACTTCTTCCTCTCCACTCGCATTATTTAACATGGGTATCTCTTCTTCCAAGTGTGTTCTTACTGATCTTCAGTTAAAATGTGTAGGAGTTACACCACTGGGAAAATTAGTCACTGATCTCATTTACATTGTCCCTTGTTCCTTCCTTACTGCACTCTGCATAAGATGAACTTTAAAGAGCTGCCTACTCCTGACTCCTCACAAGCTTGGTTTCTGTAATTCAAATAACTTTTTTTTTAATATCTTCTGTGTCAGATGGGTTCTATCCCAATGAACTCATGCAAGGTGGACAAGCAGTGGATATTGCTGTGCATGTACATGCATGATATTTTAGCATGTAACTGCAGGTGCACAAATGAGGATGGTTTTGTAATTCTTCTTTTACAAAAGCCATCTTTTAACACTTTCAATATAGGATGCACTGTCATTTTAAAATTTCCTTCTTTCAAATGTTGTACAGAGAGGAGCTTGAAAAAACTTTTCAGAGTTTTTTTTAAAGATGTTTTCAGTCTTCTTTCTATTTATTATTTCTGTGACTCATTCATTACAGGATGACGTCTTATTATCTCTGCATCCTTTTTTCAAAGCTGTCTATTCATAACATTTTTTTCCTTCTTTACTGCTCTGACTTCTGTCCTTTTACATTCCAAAAGTTCTCTGAAGATCAACATATCAAAGACTCTATCTGACAGGGACTTGATACCATTAGTGATAATATCTTTATTGTACTTCTGAGCTTAACGACTTCCAATTTTCTGGGAATTCCCTGCTGTCTGGCTTTTCACCTATCTCAAGGAGCAGCAACTGAACAAAGAAACATCAGAGCATGTCAGATGCAAAAAACCGCATAAATTCCCAATACCTCTCTGGTAGGAGCACCAAATAGGGACTGTGATGCCCAAACATCACTGATTGCTATAGTTAAAATGAGCCAGCTGAAAGAAAATTGCCAAAAGGAAGGAAGGAAAGCAAAGATATCAGAGTGTTGGAAGGGACCACAAATGAGCAAGAGAGCTGAGATGAGATCTTCCCCACGTAAGAAAATTATCCTTGTTTGTTAATCTGTTTGTCTGCCTCTCAATTTGTTTCAGAGTCCATTTAAAAGTATCATATCTGGCCCTGAAGGCCTTCCTTGCTTGCTGTTACCCCAAGCTTTCTCATCCTTTTCTGTTCACTAGCTGCTATTGGTAAAAAAATACATCAGTATCTGAAATTAAAACAACAACCAACAAACAAACAAAACCCGCAACTACTGGTTACCTATATATGCCATCTGTAGGGGAGCTAATGCATATGCACAGTAAAGACAACTTGGACATTTACAAAAGCTCTGTGTTTATTGCTTTAACTGACTACCAAGTTCCTGAAATTAGTATTCTAAATCAGTAGGATGATAGTTTTGTAAAGGTTTTCTTTTAATGCAAGTGGAGCTGTGTGTATAAACCCTTTTTTTTTTTTGTGCTTTCTGTAGTCAGAAAGAGCATGTAATTATTGCATTACCTTAAAGTCTGTGACATGATCTCAACAAGTACTTTAATGTCAATTCCTGAATTTTACTCTTTATAAATCACATACAAAATACCAAACCAAAATATGTGGTATAAATGTTTGCATTTGCAGCAGAGCTGATGCAAATTTGGAAGCTCATTTATGATATTATTAATTTATTGTTTATATTTTCTTCCCTAGTGGGACTTTCTAATTTCTCTGTTTTGCTATTTAATATTCCATTTAACTGGATCTATCTTCTGTGCTGAATTGCATATGCAGATATGCAATTGACTTATAGAGTGGTGCAGAAAAAACCGTTGCATCTAAATAACAGCTAGACAATCTAAGTTCATACAGATTATTGTATTTGGTGAGTCAGTCCATATCAATATAAATGTCTACCATGAACTGCAAAACAAAAGACCTTCAAGAAACCTAAGTGAGAAAATCTTTGTTCCATATGTCTGTTTAAAACCTATAAAACCACATTTTTATGGGTGATGATCTTACAGAACTTGCTGGCACAGGATGTTGTCAATGCAGACAATACCAGTAAAGCCAAAAAGAAAAGGTTAGGCAAATTAATGGGGAACAGGCCCATAGACCCTGGAAGCAGAGGCAGGGATGTGCCCACTGACCTACCAAGGCGGTGGTTGTGGTCTCTGGGCAGGACAGGGCACTTGGACAGGGGAAAGCAGCTCTCCCCCAGCAGTGCTGTGGTCATCACTTGTGGGCAACAAGATCAGTGCCCTCTGGAAAAGCATTTCTTACTCTCATGTGATTTTTTAAATTACCTTTTCACAGGTATCACAAGCATCTTCTTCCCTCAGAAATATGAAGCCAAATTAAACCAAACATTGGCATATTTTGGGTTTGGGGTCTTTTTCCCCCCAAATGAAAAAGGCTGAATTAAATGGCCATGAATTGATCTGCATCCACTTCACAGAAAGAGCTGGCAATGCAATGCCTAATGTACATAACTGCTTTGCTTCACTTGAGGGCACAGTGCATTGCACTGGAATTTTGGCTTAGGTCACATAATTGCCACATATATTTTCCTTTTTATGAACAAGTTTAAGGTTATGTCATTTAAAATTAATTACCCACTGATTTTATCAGTGGGTAATTATTTGATGTTATTAAAACATCTAGCATTTTAGTTTGTATCAGGGCACTTCTCTACTAGTTTTATATAATTTACCACATGGTTTACTGCACTTGCTTCATAAAGACAGTTTATTCTAAAAGGACCTGCTTCTGTAGTTTATTGCTTGGATAATATGAAACATCTGAGCATGCTTTACAATTCTGGGAAACAGTATATTCTTGAGAACTGTAAAATTGTCATGGAGGTTACTCTTTTCTACTAATACTAATGCTAATGTACATCATTGCAAAGGCTCAAAAACATTTAAGTGATCAGTTTTTGGATTTGGAAGATATTCACATTTGAGCCCACATGACATTTTGTTTTTATTCTGGTGTAACTGTATTAAATTACCAAGACTAAGTCAAAACAGGAAATAATTTCTTAAACTACTGATGGAGTAGTCATTTTGTGTCATTAATTTATGGACTTGCAAAATTTTTGGGTGACATTAATAAAGCTCAATATAATTTTGAATATTATCACTGTTAATTAGTAATAACAGTATCTGCAAGCTAAGTAACATTATTTACTTCATAAAGTAAGTTTTGCAAACTCATGTCATTACCCTACACATAAAAGCCACCTAGGCATTTCCACAAGCTTGGCCATTGTTTAACTTCAGAAGAAAAACAAGCCAGTGTTTAGTGCCTCACATTTATTGCTTTTCTCCAATGTTATTCTTCTTTTAGAATTGATAAATCATCAAAAATGGTGCCAAAGAAAGAGGAAATGAGATTCTATTTCCAACCAAGATTCTTTTATTTTCAAGAATCTACCACATTTCTCAAACTTACGGTTCTCATCACACAAAAGAGAGGTGGCCTGCTCTTCATGCATGGGGCTTGCATGCTTTGAGCACTGTAGATTCACATCCGGCAGAAATGACAAGAGGGAGAAAGTGACTGAAGCAACTATTGTAGTGTAAATTGTGTCCCGGCTTGAGTAGGGCACGATTTCTCAAAAGAAATACTCAAACAGCAGTGATTTGACTGGAGATGCAGTTGGAATTACATACTTTATGTTCTCAACTTTTCTAGCTTTTGAAAAAATGTTGAAAACACAACAGTCATATGTTGAAATATTTGACAATGGAATTGGATGATCTTTATCTTATGAACAATTTAAAAGAAATATACTGGAAAAATTTTCTGTAATCGAGATCATAAAAATTATAAAAATATTTGTATTTCTAACAAACACAATTTTGGAGTGGTCTATGCATGGATTGCAGATTTGGAATTATTTTTAGTAGCTTTTTATAGAGTTATAAATATTGCCCCTAGCACAGATTTGATTTCTAGATTTCTCATGTGACCTTCCTACACTTTGAAACTGGATCTTGGACTCCAGGTATATTGCAGTATCATTCTTTGACCTCTGAGTATTGCTGTTACTGTTTCATTTGTTACTTCACATTTTTATATAGGCACAGTAACTTTTGGAGATTAATACTGCACATTGATCAGTTGGTGTTTGTGAAGGCAGCAGAAAATCACATGGCTTGTCCTTGCCCACAAATCTGACATCATGACATCTGCAAGAGCTGTAATTGCCTGCATGTTCTTGGACAGTAACATGAACATTGTGAGACTTCTCAATTTTTTGGCAAGTTTTCAGAGCTTGTTAAGACAATTAAACAGTCTTGGAAAAATATGTACATTTTTTAATGACTACAGATCTTTAAGATATTTGTTGCTGATAACTTCATCTGTAAATCGATCTAACTTGTTTTATATAATTGCCATTCAGTTTTATTCCCTACATGTTTTCCTACTCAGCCTCGTATCTCCCATTGAATTGCTAAAAATTGAAAACTGTCTGCTGGCGTTTTGAATGGCAACTCTGAGATTCTTTTTTTGAACCTGTAAGCACTTTTTCAAAAGTTCACCTATAGCACTTGTATAGTGTATGCAGAAAACCTATTTTCTCTACTAAACTTCAGTTCTGCCTTTAAAACAGGCATTTTTCCAAATATCCTGAGAATATTTTTCAGAAGTCAATTTGAAAATGTAACCATATGTATGCCTTCACCTAGTGATATTTTGTTAGTGAACTGACAAAAATAAGTTTTAGCTAATGTCACACTGCTAAGTCAGAATAGCTGCCAAGCAGTGAGCTGGATGGACTGTATTCTGCCTCCAGAATTAACCACGGGGCTGATTATTAGCAAGGTCAAGTCTCTGCAGTCTTCAGTGGCAGTAGGCAATGAATGACAGAGAGCAGAGGGGAAATGGGCTCGTTTGCAGGTAGCTGAATGCACTCTGTTAATGTACTGGCATGTGTAACCTGAGAGAATAGATGAGACATCAATAGTGTGACACCCAGCAGAGCTGCCAACCTGTCCCTTTTACTATTTTTTTTAATCATAATTTCACCAGATTAGCATGGTAAATATAAATCACAGAAACTTCAGTCACACTCAGTGAAGAAGATTGGCTCAGTAAAGAAGAGGTCATATGTTAGATATTTGAAGCTTTGTTGTCAACACTAATGTTTCACCAGCACTAGGGTTTATGTATCTATTTTAATTTTATTGTGATATGTGTATACATGTCTGTGTAAGTAGTACAAGGAAAAGATTTCCACTAAACCTGTCTTCACTTGTCTCTGATTTCCACCTTCTTTTACCTGTAATTTTGCCAGGGCTGCCTAAAATAGTCAACGTCTGATGGCATGCATTATCCAAGGATTTGTTTTCAAATAGGCACTTTTAAGGGATGTTAATAATCTGAAGTATTCATGAGCAGGAAAATATTGAAGCTTTCTGGTATTATCAATGAATTGGTTTTCAAAGTGTAAATGACAAAAAACATTATATTTTTTTCAATCCTTGCCAATGCCTTTTTTTGTTTCATATAGGAACACTTTATTAATAGCATCCTAAAGATACAAGAAATATGACACATGCTGGGCTAAAAATATTTTTATTCAGTGAATTCTTTACCATCTTAGTTCACACATTTGTCTATAACTAGTAGCAAATTTCATGTAAAATATGCATATTTGGATGAAACAGTGATAAAACTATATGATGTTTTAACTTTATTTTCTTCATAGAAGATTCATTCTGTTTACAGGTAGTATTTAAGTGTTCCAGATTCCTATATTTAGTGAAGAAGAATACACTGACATTTTAATGAGTAATATAATGGTGGCCACTAGGAGAGCTGGCATTGCTTTTGTTGGACAGTATTTCTCTTCCTCACTTTATGCTACAGAAAGCAGCATTTCCTTACATGATGATATTTTGATGGTTTTTTGTCTCCCCTTTTTTTTTTTAATTTGGTTTATGTTTCTTTTTTTTCTTTAGTTGTGGGTTTTTTTGTGATTTAATTCCTGTATATTGAATGTAGGATGTAGCAAAAGGGCCACCTAGCTATATATACACCTTCCCATTGCTAATGTCAGGAGCAGAGGAAAGAGTATCCCAGTGTGTGTATATTGCTTGCTTCACTGCCTGAAGGAAGCACATGTATACTTATCTCTGAGACATTTGTCACAAATACATGCCTTGATATTGGCTTGTTTCTGCTAGGCAAATATTCTCTACACATACTCGAAGACACCTGGATTAGACAGGTGTAGAGAGGTTCAGCCAGCCTAAAGAAGTTCAACAGCTCTTTTAATAAGATGACTGTGTCAGATGAACATGAATACTGTTTCTAGTGCCAACAGGTCTCTCTTTACAATTTAATTAGCTTTACAATTAGAAAATAACTAATTTCACTAAGAATCCATTTGAACTGTGTGACCCTTTCAGAAAGCAGCGTGTAGATTCTCTGGGACTAGTGCTTAGATTCTCTGGGACTAGTGCTAGATAATTGTTTGTCCAATATGAGCCACAAATCACTTTCTTAGATCTCAATCTTGTAATTCTCACAAGTCAGAAGTCTGTTACTGGCTCTTTTGTAGAAGGATGGCTGTGGGTTCATATCACCTTGCTATTTATGGATGAAACAGCATTTAGGTGGTGATGCTTCAAAGTGAGAGGTTTGGTCTCAGATGGTTCTTCCCAGATTTCTCTCTTAGCTGCAAACCACCCCTTTAACCATCTGAAAGCTGTATCACTGCATAGCTATGTCTCAGTGAAATGACAAGCTGTTGGCTAGCATTTCTCCATAAATGTGTGCAGAGGAATGAAGAATAGCATATTCTTCTGTTTCCTTATTTTGCTTTCTTCAGAACTTCATCTGTTTCATCAGGACCTGACAAAAAGTGATGACAGAGACTTGACTAATGGCAGGCAGCAGCCTTGACAGGGTTCAAGCAGTGATGCTGTTTGTAGCCAGATGTCAGCGGAGATGGGCTGCTGTGGGGAGAGAGTGTGCACAGCTTTGGTGAGGGCAGCAGCACCTGCTCCATGTGCACTCCCAGCACAACAGGGAGCAGCACTGGGAACTGCTATTAGCAAACAGCTCATCTTCCTCACTGCTAGCATGAGGTCAGAACTCCAATCTAGTCCCAAATTACTGCTTGATAGGTTGTCCACTCCAAAATGACATGATCCTGCTCCACTTTAGCAGCAGCGTATTTCTGTCTGCAGCCCAGCTGCAGCCTCACTGCTGTGTGTTTATACACACCCACTGACTGACGTGGGTTTCAGTGCATGCCATCTAATGAAAATGGGCTTTAATTTTTTTTTTTATGTTGTTGGTTATTTTTTTAAAGGTAATGTTCTAAAAAGAGGAGAGATGTAAGGCACCCCTCTGGGCAACCAAGCCACTACATTCGACTTTCAATCCAGGACAATACTGCTTTTCTTTGCCCTGAGGACTGAAGTACAGCAGAAGCACAACTTAGGGAAATGTGAGACTCAGATGTGCAAAAGATAGAAGCATGATTTAGCAGTCACATCAGAAGATACTCAGAAACAGAGGAATTGTCATCAACCTCTATTTGGTCACTAGGTGTGTTATCACAACTGACTGTCTTCAGTGGGGAGGGAAAAAAGAAGAACAAAGAAACCCCCAGAAGCTGGCCATTATCCCTTGAAAATATTTTTCTCATCTATGTAGCCAACAATTGTCTTTAGTTCATTCTGCAATGTTTCAAAATAATTTTTCAAAATAACTGATGCATACACCAGACTCCTGCTTTTCCTTCTACACCCAGCCATCACTGATGCAAGTAGCAAAACCTGGGGCACCTGGTAAAGAACAAGATAGAATTTACTCCCAGTCCCTAGTAAGAAGGAAAATTGATTTCCTGCATGTCTTCTTGAGGAATATTAAGAGAAAATGTAATGAAGTAAATGACTTTACTGGTATATTAACTGTCTTAAGACAAAGTACTAAAGAAAGAACCGCATGACCTGTAACACTGACAAAGGGGGGATAGAAACATCCTTTAGCTCCTCAAAGTCTGTAGGTGTTTTACAAAGTATCTTTTTAAACACAATATGGTGGATTAGGGCTCGGAGTTTTCATAAGAAGCTGACAGAGCTAGATATTTCAATCCTGTTAACAATAAGGGACTGGACACTCAGTGTTGCTAGGCAGTTTTACAATATCCACATGTAGAAATTACAAATGAATGAAAGTCTAGAAATTCTTCCAACCCATTTTTGCATTAAAGAGAAAAATGTACTGTCTAGTATTTATGAAGGTTTTATTTAGCCTGTTTCAACTGTTTGACTTCTATAAATATTCTGAACTCTTTTTTTTTTTTTCTTTTATATATTTTTAGTAAAGATAAATCTTTTTCTCTGTACTCCATTTTACGTGCTTACATCTTCATTCCTGACGGACAACAGACTGTGATTCTAACACCCTCTATATATTTATCACTGGGTAGCATGTTGTTTGTCTCAAACCTTCTTCCCCTGTGCAATTTCTATATGTAATAATTTTTATTCATTTTCTTAAAACATCAGTTTCTAAAAGCTTTTCTTTCTCTAAAGAAATTCAGGATTAATCAACATGACTTTCAAGCTGTATTACATAAAAATGGAGCTCACTGACATTATTGCAAATTACACACCAGCCTAAGGTGTATATTGGTTATTTTTCAAAAATAACCTATTTTTTTATTCTTAGGATCTTAGTTCTCCTCTTTAACATTTTGCCGGCCGTTCAGAAAAATAGAACTGTCAAATCCTGATATCAAAATGCTAAGACTCAGAACAGAGGGAGAAAAATATCCAACAGTACAACTAAGTCCCAAAATATTTTTCGTTTATATTTTATTCAGATCAAGTCAGAAATAATTTAAGCAATAGTTTACAACTAATTTTAAAAATGTTTTCCAGATCTGAGGCCTTATATGATAAACATTCATGCTGAAATTGTTTTACAATTACCAGCTTCAAAAAGTGGAGCTAAGTAGGGTGATACTGAGATAACCCCAGCTGTTCTGCTACTTCTAAGATAAAATGATATATTACAATAAAATATACAGCTACATTTACAATTCTTTCTGAGAAAATGAGCAGTAATTCACTACTGAAGAGATTCCACTGCCTTTATAATCTGTGCAGCCTTGTGTGCTCTCTGAAAGAGAGCCACTAGAAATCCAAAAAGATCCTGTTATTTAAATATTTCATCACAAGTTATTTGTTATGGATGTGACAGTTTTCATAGTTAGCACAGCAAGCTATCTCATTCAGCAGCACTAAAATGTCCCTTTCTAGATGAGACCCAGTCCTCAAGTGTGAAAGACTTGCAGGAGTAAGTAAAAAGAGAGAAAGTAAAGAGCCAGGAAAACAGAGTGCAGACACAGAGTCACGGGTGCTCTTTACTAGCAACACTCTGCTTATCCTCCAGCCTTAAGTCTGACTTTTCATTAAAAGCCTCCTGTCTCTAGTTTTCACTTTTTAATGGAATCATTTTAGTAGTTCCTTCTGCTTTAAGTTGGTTGAGAAGAGTTGAATACAGCTGTTGGCTGTGTATTTGACAGGGAGCAAGTACAGGAGGGGATGCCAGGGAACCACACCCTGGCTATGGTCTCAGGCAGAGTCCTGAGCTTTAAGGAAGCCTCAGGGCCCAGCTTAGTATTTGGTCAATTTAGGAAATAACTTGCATCTCGTAAGCTTTCAACAGCATTACACAATTAACTTGGAATTTGAGAGAGTTGGGAGACTTCCTCTTTAGATGAAGCATCCCACACTGGGCAGAGCTTTAAATAGATTACCAATTTTAGATAGGGTGTTCACACAGATGTTGATCAGGTATGATAAATCTCGTCTTTGTATCTTTCCATGACACAAATACAGCTAGTGGATTTTCCTCTCTGTGTTACTCTTTGTTTAATCTGAGATGTTAACATTGCAAATTTTTGTCTTTGAAAGATTCTAAACAGTTTTGAAGTTTCAGGCTGCAGTTGTAAAATAGAGTTTTCTAAAGCTGACGCTCATTCTTTTGATAAGAGATGAGTCAGAGAAGAACGTAGACATGGGCTTCTTGCCTGTAAACTTGTATTAATAGAACTTCCTTGTTTGAGAAAATCATTAATAACTTCACAAAAAAAAAAAAAAAAAAAAAAAAAAAAAAAAAAAAAAAAAAAAACACAAAAAACTGGCCCAGATGAAGTAAACACTCTTAAGTGCCTGGATGTGACTAATTTTGAAAATAAAAGGTATTGAATATTAGAGACAGTTTAAACTCAGCAGTGTATCAGAACCGCTACTGTGAACAGTGCAGCATTTCAGGATGCATTTTAGTGCTTGTTCCTGGCAAATGGCATGGAAAGAATTCTTGTAAAATGTAGAAAGATACAACAAAGTACTGTGGATTTTCAGATATACTATATTATATAGTAATAAGTTACACAACTATAACTTGTAGTTTGGCTATAAAATTACGGCAATTAAAGAAAAAACAAAATATTCTCTTAGGAATTATGAGTGATCTAATTACAGCTAAATCAGACAGAAAATGTCTATGCCTAAATTGCTATTTTATTTGCATAGAGAGGAGCAGATCAAATTTTTAAGGAAGGTCAAATTTTTAGAGAAAATCTGACCCTTGGCTGGGATAGAGGCCCTCTGTGAAGACAGAAAATACAATACTTTTATAGTTTTATATATTGCCAAAGCACTGAGGTAGATTTAGAATTGTGTGGATGGGTTTATCCTCATGCATCACTGAAACTGCTGGGGCTGTGACTTGAAACACTGGAAAGGCTGGCCATTAAGCTTATGAAAGAGGAAAAGGAGATAAAAATATGGTCACTCATATTCATTATATTACACTTCTTTAAATATTAGTTGTATATGATATATTAAAAAATCTAATGTCCCAGTATTTGTTCTTCCTTTTCCTATTTTTTACATAGAAATTAATACTCTAAAATTCCTGTGATTTTATGATTTGTAAAATCTCCATTGGAAATCATAAACATATGAGAAGTTCCAAAATAGTAAATCCTAATGACTATACTGAACTACATTTATATAACTGAAACAGGAAAAAGTTCCCATTGGTTTTCACCTTAAACTTTTGCAGCGAGAGGACATAAAAGCACTCATATTAAGGAAAGGGGTTATAAGCTTTTCAGTGGAGACTTATTACCTGTACTCCACTACATATTACTTGTGATAATTCCCATACACATGTAGTGAAAAGACAGCAAAACTTGGAGACAGAAAGAGCCAGGAAAACAGAAATGCAGTTATCTTTATTTGTTACCTTAGAGATTATGTAACTCATTTGTTATGCAAAAGTGCTGCATGTCCCACACACATACATCAATGTGCCATCAAATTCTGTATTTTTTTCCCTTTATGACTAACAACAAAAAATAGATTAATTTTTCTTTTATATGTAAATGTTCTTAATTTAAAGCCAAACTTGAAGGGATATATGCTACAAAGACACTTGGCTCAGAATCTATGAAGTTTTATATAATGAAAGCTATTTTATAAACAACTGCTGAGTCACAGAAAATGGTGTAAATTATATACAGAATGAATTTACAAGATCAAACATGCCACCTCTTGGCTGTCACATGACTATTTTTTACACTCTCTAGTACAGCCACTTGGTTATCATCAAAATGAGGAGTTAATGTAATCTGACTGCCCCTAGTACAGATTTTGCGTTTAAGTGGATATAACAATCAATCATGCTTAAGATTTTGCTGTTTGAGATTAACTGCAAAACAACTAGTGTCCTCCTACCTGCTTCCCTCAATTTAATATAGTTTAAATGGGCATCTTCATGGCATAGCACATGCCCTTTCTGAAGGTCCTGGGATTTTACAGCATTTGAACCAAAAATACTCTAAATAAAATGCTATACCAAAATCACTCAATGCTGTTATTTAAATCATATTTGTGTTTCATATGCCTTATGAAAAAAATAAAACATGAGTGAGCATCTAAGAAGGCTGAACTTAAATATACCTGCTTCTCAATGTAAACTTTCTGTTTTTTCTTTCCTTCCCTCCCACCTGGGGCTTTAACAGCTCTAAACCTCCTGATAAGCTGAATTCACACCTTTTCTCCTTTCTCCCTATTGTTTCTTGGGGGTGAGACCCTCATTCCTCCACCAAGGACTGGCTTATTTGTTTTTAGATACTTCTGCTATTAATGCCAGCAGGTGTGGACAGCTGGGAAAATTGATGCTAACTTCTTGATTCTTTCTTTGTATCTCAATGTATTGGTCATTGGCATAGATCGTGATGTAGTTGGGCTACAACAAGGACTGTCCTAAATGGCACATTGCAGCAGATTTGCATGAATAACAGTAACAAGCAGTGAAGGCTCACAAATGGCTTTGTTTGCTAATTTGTAATGTGGAGGTCAGATATAATGGAATCTGACCTCCGAGGGTAAGAGGAATTGCCCATATGCTGTTCCCAGATCCAGAAACAAAAGCTCTACACATAAAGTGAAACTATTGTTAGACCGTTGTTACATGGAGAACACTTGATTCTTTATGTCTTTGTTTGTTCTGTAAGCCATTTTCTCAAAACTTGGTTACATTGGTGCAAATTGCAACCAAGATCTGCTCTAACTTGGAACCTCTGTCTCGACTGAGATTTAAAAAAAGAAAACAACAACAAAAAAAAGAGACAAAATTGTGAGAGGATTTTCTACAGGCCAGCTTTGGGAAAATACTTTTTAGTTTGAATTAACTGAAATGCTATTACCCAAAGCATCGCCAACTAGTTGCAGTTCATAGAATTGTTTATAGAATTTGAACATCAGAGGACACAGTCAGTGACATAACTATAATTAACAAAGTGTATCAATACTGAGGAAAAGAAAATTCTTTCAAGTTTTACAAAGCTAACTAACTTTTAAGCTACTTAACACCGGTTGATTGAGAGTCATTTAAAATTCAGAACAAATCTAAAGATTATTTAGATTTTCAAACATTTGTGAATTTGTTGTGAACTGCACTGAATTTGTTGATTTGCTGATAGAAGAAAAAAGGTTGTTTCATTTTCATACATTGCCTTTAAGGTATTTCGAAATAGGCAAATTTTTTTCAAGAATTTTTGGTTTCACTTAAAGATTTTACAGGCCATTATTCTAATTATTAGGTAAGAATAATCAATTATAAAAAAATGAAGCTTAAATAATAATACAAGCCTTCCAGGCTTGTAAAATTGCGTATTTATATTTTAACTTGGTTGATTTAGTCCTTATTTTTTCTATATAAGTGAAATAGAATGCCATTTTGTTTATCATCTGTATGATTATATGGATTAGATCCTTGATTTAATATAATAAATTCAGATGTCTCTGTTTCATATGGATAATGCTGGACTTTATTTTGTACATTACTATTACAAAGATTTTACCATGGTCTTTTACTTAGCTTTTTCTGTTATGTATGTTAGGTTATGTGGACATCCCTTTTCTTTCCTGTTTTCTTACAGAGAATATAGATTTGACAAAGAGAGAAAAGCCTTGACAAGTCTGTTCAGAATTTAGATCCCTCAATATGAAAGCTTCTTTTTCTGAGAAGCTTTTAAGTTTACTTTGAATTTATGGATAAATCCTTTGGATTTAAGGATAACAACAGGGAAGCTTACCTTCATTTAATATGCTAAATATGACTGGGCAAATTTTGGCTATTAGCAGCATATTTGATACTGACATTAAATAAATCAGTGTTTAATAATGGAAATGGTACCCGAACCACCGGCACTGATTCCCTTGGCAAGGTTTTCCAGGAGGTACTTGAGCGCTTGCATTGTGTGAGGGGCATGACACACAGGATGAATTTGCTGCTCTTTTTATTAAAGTTGCACCACGGTACTGAGAGGCAGGTGAAGAACAAGAGTTATTTCATACACACAGAATGAAAAACAAGCTGGTTAAAGGCAAAAGGCTGGTTCATACTCGAGCTTGGACTGAATGGGCCTTTGGCTGCCTCTGCCACCCCAAGGAAGGGGTGGGCTTTCAGGAAGGCCTATAGGAACCATGGAGGTGTTATGACTTGAGTCTTTCCTTTTGCTGTTTTGCACCTCTTCCAAGGCAACATTTTTATAAGTACCTTCAAATGAGAGTGAGTCTGAGTGATTATCCTGACTTTCCCTGTGTCTGTATTTCAGGTGTTGAACATCTGCACGTCCTTCCTCTTGTCTTCACCTGAGGTTGGAGATGCTCAGGGATGCCTCAAAAGCTGGTCACAAGTACTATCCAAATTCAAAGATGGTCATGCCCAAACTGAGGAGTCCCTTATGGAGTACTGTGCATACATTACTCATGTCAGATCTGTAGAGCTGACACCAGCAATGGCTGTGCTCCTCAGGTTTCAGTCATAGCACCGATCTATTCACTTGTGTGCCACTGACCCCCTTGTGCATCAGGCCCCAGCTTGTGCTTAGTTTAGCTGAGGGAGCACTGAAACAGCTTGTTGGGTGTAGGTGCCCAGGTTTTGGCAGCTGGAGGGCTGCAGGGATGGCCTCTGTGAGAACAGAACAGAACAGAACGGAACAGGGGCTGCCCCACACCACACTCAGTTCCAGCTGGCTGCAGCCCACCCACTCCAGGGCACGGCTCAGCCCCACAGCCAAGACAGTGGCTCCTCCGGGAAAGTGTATTTAGGAAAGGTTAAAGAAAGGTACAGCAGCTGTGAGAGAGAGAAGAGAAGATGTGAGAGAACCAGCTTTGTAGACACACAGGCCAGAAAAGGAGGCGGAATAGATGCCCCAAGTGCCAGGTCAGAGATTCCCTGCAATCCAAGAAGACCATGATGATGCAGATTCTCCTCCTCCAGCTCATGGATGACCTCCCCTTTCAGAAGACAGCGATGCCCTGAAGTATGCTGAGAGAGCCCACATGGGAGCAGCTCCTGGCAAGAACTGCAGCCTGGGGTGGGGGACCCATGCTGGAGCAATGTTGTCCTGAAGATTGTACCCCAGGGAGAGGACCCATGCTGCAGTAGTTCTTGAAGGACTGTGTCACATGGGAGGGTCCCCATGCTGGGATAGGGAAAGAGTGGGAGGAAGGAGGAGCTGCAGAGGAGCTGTTATGGACTGACCTCCCCTCTGGCAACAGGGGAGGACTAGGAGGAATGACAGCTCAACAAACTGAGCCTGGGAAGAAAGGGGGAGGAGTGAGGAGTGAAGGGAGTGATGTTTTCCATTTTGTCTTTTTTTCTCCCAATTCTACTCTATTCTTATAAGGTAATAAATTAATAATAACCAAGTTGTTTTTGTTTTGCTCATAGCAATTATTAGTGAGCAATTGCCCTGTGTTTACCTCAGCCCATGAAGTTTTCCATCTAATTTTCTCTTCCTGTCCTCACCAGGGGAGGGAGTGAGAAAGGAGCTGGGTGGGCACCTAGCAGCCTGCCAAGGTCAAGCCACCACAGGCAGTCAGAGAAGTCTGTATCCACAGTAACTCATCTGACTGACTTTCATTTAAGAGCTATTTCTTGCAGGAATGCTGGATTTTACTTTGCCATTGTAGTTTTCCTTTAGACTACTGCAATGCTAGACTTCTCTGCATATCTTGTACAACCACCCCATAGATACAGGAATGGCTTAGGATTTATAGATAAAAGGTAACATCTTTGCTAAGCTACATGTCTTCTGAGGAAATATCCAATTTCTAGGTACACATATTTCTGGGGGTTTTTTTTCCATTACTTGAAAGTAGTATGTATTTTCAAAATATGAACATTATTTCAGTAACTTGCATCTTTTGTATGTGTAGAGCTTCTTAGCCCAGTCCTATGATTACAGTAGCATGCAGAGCTTAAATGGGCTTTTAGATATCAAAAAAGCAAGAAGATTTTTGGTAGCTTCCAAACATTAAAGTCATTACCAAAACGATGCTTGGATGAAACTTGGGGTTTTCTGAATATGGAGAACTGCAAATTCTGTTCAAGACCTATCTATCCCTATATATGTGATCCTAAGAAACAGAGATAATTGCTTTATTTGTTTCAGTGTTTATTCTCACCCAGTTTATATGGAGGAAAACACAAGAGCACTGAAAGTATCAGTTTGTGGCAGCAATTTTCAATAAAATTGATGATAAAGTGAGTAGAAGGATTAAACATTTAGATAATATCTTTGATAAAGGACAAACAGTACAGATAGTCATTACTTACACAAATTTTCAGAAGAAAAAAGCATGGTGCTTCTCAACACTGAAGGAAGTACAGAGGTACAAGATTTCTCCTATTTGACTGATGGTTCCTGTCTTGAAATTCTTCCAAAGCTATATCCTCATTTTGTGTCTTAGGCGCTTAATCAGTGGGGCAAACAAGAAATTAAGAAAGCTTCCTCTGCAAAAGAGCAATTTTCTCTGGCAATTTTGAAGAAGCCAAGAGAAGTTCTGTTAAAAACAAACAAACAAACAAACAAAATCCAAAAAAATCTATGAAATGGCCAATTGATGAACAGAGAAAGCAAATGGCCTCTGGGTAACTGGAGATTACTAACTCAGCCAAGACTTCTTTCCTTTTCTGTGGTACCACTGATTTCATACTTGTCTGATGCTACTGTTCCTCCTAACTTTCTTTTTTACACTGATGGGCTTTCTCCAGATGCCACTCCTCACAGTGCTTAATGCAACATGATCTCTGAAATGAAAAACTGCTCTGCAGTGATCACTGTCATGCAACAAGAAAATACTGTGACAAACTCCCCAAGGACTGAACAAAGAAACTCACTCTGTTACAGCACCATCTAACAGAAAGTGACCTCTGCCAGAAAGCAGACTGAGGATGTTGGTTTATCTTCTTTTCATTACTATCTTGGCAGCAATTGGAAAAGAAAATATGTATTATTATAACAACAAATACAATTTTGAACATGATCAGATAACAGTGCACTTAAATTCTTAATATTACCACTTTTGAAGTGAAAACAGCATCCTTTTTGAACAGATGCACAACTTTGCAAAATTGGCTGCAAAATTTTGTGATAGCATTTCACAATTTTGCAGAATCAGCTCTATATGCTATATACTTCTGCTATATATTTCTTTAAGATGGATGATATAAATTAATTTGGAATAAAGTAGATTTCCTGTAAAGATTTAAGAACTACTCTGCACCAAAAGCTGCCAACCACTCAGTTTCTTTGCCTACAGAAGACTTAATTGTAGATCTTGAAAGAATCTGTTGTGAGGAAAGCAGGTATAGCTCTTTAGAAATGAAAGAGCTGAGTAGCTTGTATCTATATTTGATTCTGTGCTTCTAGGCAATTAAAAAAAAAAATCCAAACCTGATTTGTCTATGCTGTGGAACTTTTCCCACAGTTCTGTAAGAACTGACAGGGTCACAGCCTGAGGTAATATGGTTGCCAGATGTCACACCATTAGTTACAGTCTTAGACAGAATAGGCATAAGTAGGGAGAAGGAAGACTTAAAATAACTCTTCATGTAATTTTTTTTCTGCCAATGTTATTCCAACAATGTAAGTGCTGTTTCTTATTTCATAGTGTTAGGTGTGTCTTAGTATTTTTATTTAACAGAAATTAAGTATTTAACTCAATTAATAGTTAAGAAAAAGTGTAGCCTATTTATCCTATACAAACTGTGTTTTTAATTATCAAGCTTTTCACAAGAAAAAAGCCTTTGACCACATCAGATCCTACCAGTGACCTATGATTTCTTTGAACTGAATATTTGTTCAATCACTTTCAGGTATATTTGTTATCCATTTCACTTTAATATAATGGGTTCAATAGAAAGTACTTTTTTTTCCAGAAGGGGTAATAATTTTTTCAGAACACCTCTCTTACCTTTGAAAGTCACTTTTGATACTGGGATGCACATAAATCATTGCCTCACTTCATTGGCTTTTGATGCACATTCTCTACAGGTCATTCTTCACGGAATGAATGCTATATATCTTTAGTAGTGGTTAGTTGTTCTGAAACTTTCAGAGAAACTGGAAAATTGCAAGTAGTTTTCTATACTTATGCTTTCGTCCAGCTGTCTTTCCTGGCCTGTATATTCTTATTTCTCGAGTAAGGTTTAATATCGGGAACTATTTTATCTGCTAAAAGTTTTCCAAAAGTTACTCTTCATTAAAAAACAAAGTTACACTTACTAAAACGAGTAGATCAGTGTTTTTTTCTATAAGAAAATTAGTGATGCAGTAAGAAGAAAATAACTTGTACAGAGAAATTAATATATGTGGGAAATATATATATATGTACATGTGTTTGCAAAGAAATGCTGTTCTTTAGAGTGCTGTATTCAACTCCCTGTATGCATCTGCATACACAGGCGAAGGGATAAAAACCCCATCTAACAGTATCCTAGCACACAGCTACTGTTTCCCTCTGCTTGGCAGCAGAAGGGTGGAGGCCAAGGTCCAGCACACTTCACAACCTGTCTGGTGCTGTTATGTCAGTAGACTCAGGAAAATACACAAACTGCCTGGTATGGAACTAATGCAGCAGAAAATGCTGGGCTGGAAAGCAAATACATAAATCATTATATCTGATCACCAAAACCACATCTAGCCATCAGTGTTTAATACAGAAAAGCCTATAAAAACATCCATTCCTCTTTCAGCATGCCCTCCAAATCAGCCTTAACCAGACAAATGAGAAACTCCTAGCACCAGGAACAATAAAAGTTGTGGTGTTATTGAACAGTAAATCTGAACTTTGAAATAAGGAAATGAGTAAGACTGACTCCGTAACATTTAAAACTATTAAATATTATTGCTCTTTGATGTGTTCAAGTCTGCTAAACTGTATATAATAGTATCATTCACCCTTACACAGAGCAGCATCATTAAATATTCAGGTCAAAATAATAAACAAATTGCTGCATTGCAAAAAATAATAGGGAAAAAGAGAATAGTCTTGTAAATAGACTGACTAGTGTCATGATGAGGAAAGTAGACCATGTAAGAGACCCTAGCAGACCACCACATGTAAGTAAATAGTTATTCTATGCCAGTTTTCATATGGTGTTCATTAGAAAAACAAAAGAAGTGCCTCGAGCAGTTTTTCCTTAGAAGCAGACAATACAGCTTTTGTCTTTTGAATCTGCATAAGGCATGTACAGACTGGAGAAAACATCCAAGTTTCCCCTTTGAATTAATGATATCTAAAAATAAGAAGAATGAAATATGTTTTGATTATCAGATGAATATCAAATTGTAAGTAATGCTCTATTAAATTTCTAAGAGAAAAACGACCCTTTTCAGATGCATTGCCTGTTTGCTTAGGGCAATCTTGCTAAGAGACCTAACGGTGAATTATCATATACAAATTAAACTTTGATATGAAGAGGGTCCTTAGAGAGCTGGTGAGAATTCTCTGCATATAAATAGTCACAATATGGTATGGAAGAATCTAGTTACTTACAGGGTAGTAATATGTAAAGCAGTATGACTTGCAACAGAGAAATAAAGTCACCATAGTGATTATCTTATGTGCCAGTAACCTGAAAGTTTTCATGGCAAGGCATACTTTCACTTTCTGTTGCACCAGTGAGCAATTAGTAAATGATTGGCTAGAAACAGACTTTCTGGCAGTACCAATTACTGTAATTTCACTGCAATTAATCCATTTTCATCAAAAATCAGCTACTTAGCATACTTCCACAAGCAGACTGGAAAATCTGAAATCACTGAGCATTCCCAGAAGACTCTTCCTCTGGCATAAAGTGAGCCATCTAGAGTAATTATTTTGATATTTATGAATGAGGTTCCTTTTAGAATCTTTATAGGATTTTTCTTGCAAATATTTTAGAGCTCTTAACTGAAGATAAGTTCAAGAACCAGAACAACAGTCAGCTGAAAAAATACTCGGAAAAGCTGTCTGCTGCTGCTTCTGTCTGACTGAACTTTGGTCAAAGCACAAAGACTTCCACTCATCCTCTGGTTGTCTTATCTATTCAAATTGTGGTATCAGTAAATCAGGGGTTTCATGCACTAAGGATGTGCTTTGAGCTCACACGCACTTGGTGTGACTGTGGACCCTTTGGGCACAGTGTACTTGCCTTTTCCCTCCCTACCTTGCATTGGACCTAGCAAATACATCATTATGAGCTGGATCAGTCTGTCAAACTATGCAACCTCCTTCCGTAGCAGGCCCTGAGTATGAATAAGGGATTGAGCTGAATCTCCCCTGCAGCAGCACAATTCATGTTTATCGCAAGGGAAGCATCAGGGACACACCACCTGGAGTGGAGCATGAAGAGATGTTTGTGGATTTGACCCACTGAAATCTATTTGACAAATCAAATCACACCCAGCATTCTAACTAGTTTCAAAATTACAACCCTGCTTATGGGTCTTGGATTTGCATTACACAAAGTTTGGATTGGGCAGAAATAAATTAATCACATCTCCTGAAGTGTGCCCTCCTCCCAGCCTGACAAGTGCAAGCTCAAGAAGGCGCTGCAGACTCCATATCACAGACAACATACAGGCACAGTTACAGTAGTATTTTTGTCAAATATAAAAAAATTAAATTTCATTTCACTTAAACAGATAATCCTAAAATTCTGCCTTCATCACTAACTGAAATCTAAAAAGTTTCCTCTCCATGACTGTCATACATGTTGTATTTTATCAGACACAGAGTTTCTCTCTGTATTCAGTAAGACTGGAAAAAATTGTAGAAAATTAAAAACCAGGGTTTTGATAATGAAGACTAAAAAGAGACAAATTTAGTCAATTGCCAAACATCTTAATGACACATGGATCTCATCAAACTAACTGAACTTCTTTTGCGTCTCAATTTTGCCTGCTAAGTGAAATTGTATTAATGTAATAGACTGATCTAAAAAAGTCCTTGATTAAGATTAAATGCACTTAAAAGAAAATGTGGTGATAATGAGTATAATAAATACCATTGAAATTATATATATTTATGGGCAGTTTTTCACTTACAGTGTTGAACCTGAATGCTGTGGACAAAATAGTGGAATTGTACAATTCGTATTTATTGATACGAGTACAACCAAGAATGAGAAACAGCCAGCAATAATTTGATGTAATGATTAATTATAGTAAAACAGTTCTCAAAAATTTAAAGTATTAAATAGACCACTTTTATAAGAGCAATTTTGAGTAATTTCCTCTTCTAATACAACAAAAAGAGTCACTTCTGTTTACATTCATTTGCTTTTGATGATCCATTTAGCTAATTTTGATATTTAATTTTGTTTTTTAATAGCATAAAAAAGTATGCCTCTGAATCTGAACCTGGAAAGTTTTAAAAGGAAATTCCATTAATTTTGTCTTTACATTGCTACAGGAATGATTTAGCATTCAGTAGTATACATAAAACTGCCATTCTAGTTAGCATTTAAACAGGAGTGAGGAAGCCACAGTCATCCTTAAGTGAACACCGATTTTGCTAAGGATTCACATAGAATAAAGACTTGGTTTCAAATTTTCACCTATAAAAAATTAAATTCTGATTAATATGTAAGCATATCTTTACTTCTCTACATATGAAAATTGCTCCCACTAGGTACATACTTACATGTTACCAGTATTTAAACATTTTCTTATTTTTATGAAAAAATGGGTATCATTATCAAAAAGGTAGTATTCTATATTTGTCAATGTGTTCTAGAACTTCTTAATATTAGTGCTAAATAATATGTTTTTAAATATCTTTGTTTCATAGTCTTTTTCTTTTTTTCAGATGGGAAAATATAAATGTTATTATTTTTTTCTGTATGATAAAACGGCCTTTCTGGTGTGAAAATAGTGAGATTTTGTAGAGCTTTTTGTAGCCATTGAATACTATTTAAATCAATACTTCTCAATTCATGCACTTCACTTTTGCTAAGTATCCTTCAGCTTTACAATGATTGTTTTCCGTGCTGCCTATCAACATATTGATAAAACCAAGAATATGTTTTATTTACAGCAAAGACATGATAGAGAGGAGTCATAAAAGAAGAGAAATTCTGCATTAAGAAAATCAAAACAGAGCAAGAGAGGATGTTATTTCAAAGGCATGAAGATCCATGAGGCACCTAACGGATGTGTCTAAGTGCCCTTCATGTTTTTGAAAATCTGCCCTGATTGCATGCTATGTAGTAGAATGCCATTGTTTCCATCAAAGCATTTTCTTTTCTGCAGCAAAATTTGATATCCAGTTAAAATATGATTCTTAGCCACAAAAGAGACTATATTTGTGTATACACTATATGAACACATTTAGCAAATATATTAACCTCCTTTTGTTTTTTCCTAAAAGAATAGCCTTATTTATCAATTTCAGCTGAAATACTTCAGTTCTGGAGTTTGGGATTATATCGTTCTTTGTGGTGCCTTTACCAGTGTTGATTTTAGTGGTGTATGAAGACATACATTCAAGTACACTACATATGCAGCGGAAAGAAGATGCTGCAGTGTTATTTACATCAGTAATAATTTCCAGCTTTGGAAGGACACAGTGCATATTCAGCACTGCTCTTTTCTTTTATAAAGTTCCTGCATGAAAGGCATGAGAGCTGTATTACGATCTTCAGCATATGCATGTTGCAGTCACTGATTCTTTCTTTCACTTGTTTTCCAAAAAATGCCTCCAGTTACATTAACCTAGAACAGAATGGTATGACTAAAAAGAGTTTTGCTATACTATAACCAACAGTGGCAAAATTTACTGCTTCATAAATAAAAAGCAGTGAAATCCTTAAGGGATCCAAAAAGCTTTTGTGAATGAAGAAGGATTATGCGAAAGATCATCCACTTACTACTGTAACTCTGTCTTGGGTCACCAAGTAGCAGGCAGATGAGCTGACAGAGTATTTCCTGACTGTTTTACATACTGAAAACAACCTAGACACCCAATCATCTTATGAGGATTTTTCACCTTTTCTGAATCTCATTCTCATAGTTTTCAAAGGTTCAGTGTGCTTTATGTGATGAATTTGACAAACTTACTTCTGGAGAACAACCCAAATTTAATGAACTGACTCAGCGTGGTCTACACGTGCATGGACATCCTCATAAATATTCTTGGGATGTTTTTGAAAATGATATGTAGAGGCACAGTAGGCTGTTTCCTAATGCACATAATGCCATTTCAGGATTTTACAGTGATCTGACTTGTCACTAAGGTCTATTGAAAATGCCTAGTGTGGGCAAGGGGCTTTTCCACCCTTTTGTGTATTGTGCATTGCCAACCAGCTTCACACTCTACTATATGTAAAGAACTGTAACTGAAAACTTTGACTTAATTGAGAAAGTAGGTTGCAGGTACAACAGAGCTCTTAACATCGGTATTTTATTACTTTATTTATTTATTACTTTTATTACAAAAGTAATAAATGTTTTGTGCCAAATTGTAGAGGTTGGTATTGTTGATTTCTTTCAGAGAGATAAGATTATTCATTTTTTGAGAACAAACATCTTTAAATGTGCATGTCTAGAGTGCATTTAGAAACCAGTTCACCAATTATGTCTTCTGAGCTATCTACTTCAGAAAGCAACTCATTCCATATTGGCTATGCAACAGATGTCAGTTATTGATAGTTTTAATTTGCAGCTAATGAAGACCGTGTTTGAACTTGTGACCTAAATGTGACAAGTTTCATATGTACCTCTGCAAGCCATCTAGATTTAAACATTGCTTCTTCAACAATAGTAAATTTTATTACAGAAGGCTGTGAATTGCCTGACTGATGCAGCCTGAAATCTTATTCTTTTGAAATTTATTTTACTTGAGTTTTATAAATATAAAAAATAGGTATTAAAATTATTTGCAAACTATGTTGAATTAAAACTAGCAGCTGCAGGTACACCCTCTAATGGTAAGATCTTGAGAAACAAGAATATCAGAGTCATTCCTGATCTAGCTAAGAGTGCAAGGTAAGCACCTGAGAAATGAGAATACTGAGGAGCCATGGATCTAGGTGAAGTCAGAGGGAGTTCAGAAATCAAGGGAAATTGCTCATGGCATCAAAGGCAGAGCCTTACAGTGTTGGCGTAAATGTGGATCTTTTCTGTGAACTGGAAGGGAAGGACAATCAAGGCTCGACAAGAATTGCTCAGCTGGTATTGTGAAATGACTTCCTGCAACCCTACCTCCATTTTAGGGGCAGGCTTGTTTGTTTGTTGGTTTTTAATATGCTTCTGCCCATGAACTGAGTTTTTATTGTGGTTTTTAAAGGATATTCTTAAGAGGAGGATGGAAAAGAACCCATCTGACCTTCTTTTTCATAACTAAGGAAATGGCTGCAACACTTAAAGCCAAAAGGAACAATAAGTTGTTACACAGCAAGTAGAACATTAATTTCAAGGCACACCTGCTACTACTGTTTTCAGATATTTTCAAATTTAATATAATCCTTTGCAGTGAGCATTCTGACCTGGCATCTACACTCGACATTCTTTTATGTGGTCTAAAGAAGTAAGTATGATTCTTGATGTCAACAAACTTTTATATTTAGGTTTTTCAATAAAATTCCAGCTACATCTGTATGCTTAGTCCTCATATAACTCAAACAGGAGCAGGTTGAAGAAAAAATGCAAAAATAATATTACCTCACAAGTTTTAAAAAAATATTTATGCCTGTAAAAGGAAAGGGTAAGTCATCTTCTAAATCCTTTTTCCCTTTTTTATTCCTTCCTCTATTTCCCCTTAAAGATGACAAAATAAACAACAGCTTATTTTCCTTTTAAGTAGTCCTGCTTAAGAACAATAAACTTCTGAAAAATAAAATTGTTTACTTTTGAATTACCAGTTTTGGATTTGAAAATTTGGGGGCACACATTTGTCATGAACTCTACTTTGAAAAAGCAGTTCAAGTGCAACATTTTTTGACCAGTTTCACTTCCTCATACAGAGAAACCAGAAAATGGAGCAACACACACGCTTGTCACAATCTCAGTCAAATCCCACAAATCTCCTTTGATCCTCCAGACCTATGGCAAAACCATGACCCGAAGCTCAGAGTGTTTAAGTATAGTAAACTGACATTTGGTTTGGTTTTGATTTGTCTTTGGCACTTGCTTTCCAAAACGATTGTCTTTAGGTGAACTCCTTGGGCCAGTTGTGAATACTGAAGTAAAGCCTAAAAAGCCAAGCTCATTAGCTTCATTGTAAAGAACAATTAAGATACTGAATATAATAAATCTGCAGGGGAGAACATAATGTTCAAAACATGATTCTTTTTTCTTAAAAAAAAAAAAAAAGGTGTGACACTAGTAGACATCAAAATTCTTACTGGATACATACTTTACATTTTAACAGAAGAAACACTACAAGTTGAAGAAGGAGGTCCCTGTAAAGTTTCTGCTTTACTGTTACAAGAAAAAATACATGACTGACATGACTGTACCTTTAACAACATATTATTTTGATGAACTAGTATGGGGAAACAGATGAAAGAAGGCATATGTGCACCAATGCATTGGCTTTGAGAATATAGGCTTCATATATATTGTCTTTATTAGCTATGTCCTGCTCCAGGTCAAAGTCCTCTGTGCCGAGAAGGCACAAACAGACAGTTTGTGTCAACGGTGATTGTACAGATGAGGTCTGAGCTAGGACAAGTTCTCTACCTCACTTTTCTTTCTGAATCTCCAAATCTGCATGACTCAGTGCAGACCTGAACCAGATTACAAGCGAGTGTACAGGCAATATGGGCAATCAATGAATAAGATGCATAGGCTAACCTCACTGTGTAGAGCTATTTGTAGCCAGCTATAGTCATGTTTTACTGTGCATCTTTGTTGACAAGAAAAGTGGTATTTTATTTCTTTAACAGGAATCAATTTGTGGGGCCCAATTTACCCTGACTATTCAGTTTTTGGTGCATAAACAATTAAAATGATTCCTCCCTTTCTCCATTACTCAACAGATTAGAAGTCAGTCCCCTTGTGCTGAGATTTGTTACTAGAGATGTCATTTTGCTTTACACTGTTTTCTACTGTAATATAATTGTTACAAAACTTTGATCTAAGTAAACATTGAGCTGTGCTCTTGCTAAAAAAAAAATTAACAACCCCAACCATCAGTAGAAAACTTTGCAATAAATTTAAGAATCTTAATTTCAGAAGTACCCATCAATAATTTTTAAATTTCCTCTTGAAATAACATTTAATGAAAGAGGTGAGAGTGGCACTCAAAAATAGGTTATTTTATAGAAATACCCAAGTAAATGAGGGCTGGTTTTTATCCACAATTCTAAGAGATACAGCATATCATGACATAACCATGACATGAAGCAGAAGCAGTAGCAGTACTCTGATTAAAATGTAGCACATTATTTTTATGTGTGATAGTTCTTTAGTAACTGTAAGAGGTCTTAATTCTATCTATACCTTAAAATTTCAGCAGTGTCAGTATATGATGCCACTTTAATTCCAATCTGAGACAAAAGGTTTGTCTGTGTGAAAGAACTTCCTGTATACTTCATTTTGGTAGGTTTTTTTCATAACAATACTATTAAACTGGCTGGAGGGCAAAGTCCCACCAAAAAAAAGGAAGAAAACAAAAACAACAACAACAACAACAACAAAACTTTGAAAATATTTACATAAATTAACTTGGATAACAGAAATTGAATTTATCAACAGAATATGTGCAAGACTCTATGAGAAAATGAAGTGGAACAAACAACCTACAGTGTCTGAAAACCATATGTGATAATGTGATATATAAGGATTTCTAATACATATTATAACATAGGAATATAAATATACGCTATTATCTAAAAATACAAAAAAAAGGAATACATAAAGTGCACATAATAAAAAAGGAGTACAGGAATTAAAAAATTAGAAAATTAGGCCACAGTTACAAAAAATTACCAACAACTTAGTGATTTTGTATATATGCCTTTGCTTAAAAGAATACTTTTTTTCAAGGCCAGCTGAACTTACCATCTAAAAGATCAAGTTCCTGTAAAGCATTACAATAATTTGAACATTCCATCAAAATTACAACAAATTCCCTTTCTGAAATATACACAACATAATGGGAAAGGAAGGCACTTGGGTCCTTAAAATACAATCACAATTATATGCCTGCAAGAGCAATAAGACAAAGGCACTAACCTCCCAGTACAATTCAGGCCAAAGAGTCAGGGCCAGGGAAGTTGATAGAAGGCAATGATAACCTAAGGCAGGCAGGTAGGTAGCAATAACAAAAAAATAGATATAATGGACATAATATTGGCTTTGTTGTCAATGAAAGCTCAAAATTTAAGTTTCTGACCTGTCCCTCTGAACTACAGATTTGTATATACACATTTTGATCTCAAAAATAATGAAATAGTTTGTAATCCCACTTTTGAGTATAATGAGAAAAAAGACATAAACATATCAAAATAGAGTGCATCAACATGCAACCCCAAAGTAATTAAAACTGGATGTGGATTTCTTGATTTTAGAAGCTCCCAAATATAAGGTAATCAGATATGAAAGATATGGATTTTCTTTACTAAGACCAAATTTCTAGTTCTGAATTTTTAAAAAGCTAGTAACTGTGAGGCAAGTCTGATAGTGATACATACAGAGAGCATTAAAACAAGATGCCTGAATGTACGAACAGCCCAATTTTGTTACATATGTGTTTTTAAGCCAAGAAAAGCTCATCTGAGTGATCCTGCTTGCATTCTGCTTGACTGCCATCCAAGATGCAACATAGTAGCACACTTAAGTGAATTCAGACTTGGTGATAAATTGTTGCTCTCACTGGGATATGACTGCTGCCACATTTTGACAGGAAAAAGTCTATCCTAAACTTGAAACTATATGTTAAGGCTGAGACAAGGCGAGAGCACACTGGTGGCCTATGGAAAAGAACGCCATGTGAGAAATAAGGCAATGGTTCTTCTTTATGTCACGATTTATTATCAGGGAAATAAACCTCAAGAAATTGTGCCACCTGAGCTGGCTTAGGGAGGACCAATAAGGTCTGGAGCCACCATGAAAAATGTGAAGGGTGTGCCTGGGCAGGAGGAGGGAAGGAGATGGAGAGAAAATAAGGAAAGTGAGTACTTGAAGTAGTGGTGCTAATTTAAACCATATTTAACATCATCCCTAGTGAGAAGAAAATTGAGGTATGGAAGATATTGGGGAAAAAAACTACCAGATGTTTTACATTACTTTTCTTCAACCTTCCTGTTGTCTATCAGCCCAATTTCTGCAAAAAGTAGATTTGTAAGACTGACAAGGGGGCAGTTTCAGACACATGGAAACCTTTGGTCAACATGGGATGGAAAACGTCATCATCCAGACTCAAGGGTTTTTTAATAGTTTGGGAGACTGTAGAATAAGATTTCTAAGATGATTTAAAAAAATTGTCTCTCATGCAATGTAAACAACTGCAAAAGTTGCCTATGGTAAAAGCTCCCTGAAAGCAAAATGAAGGACAAACATTTTAAGTCCAGTTGGCTTCTTCACATACAGCTGCTATTGTCCTGCAGCTGCTGCTGAAAATACAGCTTAAGTTAATACTGAGTATATGTGTCAAGCACGAATGCCAGCAGGATCCTGAAAATAATTACTTGTTCAAATGCTTGCATCCAAAGGAAAAGGAGACCCAAGAAGAAGGTAAGAGCATACACACACACACAAAGAAAAACTCATTGTTTGAGGAAATGACAGAACTGCACAAAAATTAAATCAAAATTTTCCCAATCAGAGCCTTTCTAGCTCTCTCTTATTCCCCTTTTTAACTAGGTTGCTAGACTTACAACAGTTAATCTAGGGGGGAAAAAAAGGAACCCTCTATTTTGTAACAAAGAAAAGGTTCGCCTTTTGTTACTTGTTCAATTTTTTTTCTTTGAACACCACTGCCAACCTAGAAAGTAATTTGTATTTTTCATATCAACAATATTGGTTTTCCAAACAAAAGTTAAAATCTATAAGGTTTCATGTGATCCAGTTGAAGCAACTCAGCTTTATTTTCCTACTGATAACATGTAATCATAATTGTAAAACAAACAGTTTTAATCTAAAAACACTTAACAAAAACATAAGTCATTCTATATATAAATTAAAAAGCCAAACTTTATATTTGAAAAGAAAAATTTCTTTCTGCAACTCTGATTAGAGTCATCATCTCCTGAAACGGTCCTGGCCTGCCAGAAACAGAGGTTGATTAGACACATAAGGAAGCATACAACCCTTAGATGAGACTCAAGGAAAGCCTTTAACTTTCTATAAATGCCTGAGATATAAATATGTGAATGCAATCAGGGCACAGTCTGACCTCAAATAACCTTGTCAGTTAAGTCACTGACCTCAACTCACAAACACCTCTGATCTCATAGAAGGATTCAAGAAGAATGTGCATGAATATTCTCACAATCTTGTGTTTCAATGGATTCTTTTTATCCTTGGAATCAGTACTTTCAGAATGTCATACGAATAATCTTACTGTCATGCGACTACATAGGTAAGCAAATTATGCTTATCTGTGCAAATCGGGTGGTTGATTCGCATCAATTATATACACCACAAACAGGAAACAAAGGTAGTATTTTACCCACTCCACATCAGTCAGCAAACACGACTCGCGACAACTTTTAAGAGCCGTATTGTCCAAAGATTTTAATTCTTCGCCCCCTGCTAGTCGCTTCCATCAGTCTCACACATCCTAAATTAAGAATTGTTTTCTCGCTCTCGAGTTAGCATTTTATATTTAAAAAGAGACCAGAGAACAAGGAATCAAAGCAGTCTGCTCGGCTGAAGTTGCTGCAGCACAGCTGATATGCCTGAAGTTTAGTGTCACTTTTCTCGAGGAGATCTGTGAAGCAGAGTTGAGCACACAAGTAAAAACCCTGTTCTGGCGCGTCGCTTTCACGCCAAGGGAGGTGTGAGGGAAGGTGAAGCGGAGGAGAAATCACCTCTCCCCCTCCCTCTCCCGCTCCCTCTCCAGCGCAGCGCGGGCCCGGGGGAGCGCCCATGGCCGGGCGGGGCGGTGGGGGGACCCCTCCGGCCGGGCGCTACCAGCGAGGGGCTGCCCCCGCCAGAACCAAGAGGGGAGGCAGCTCCCTCTGAACTTGGCTGATGAGCTCCTGTCGCCCAGCGGAGCGGTCACACACCGGAGCGCGTGGGGGAGCGAGGAAAGGGCCGGGGCTAACAAAGCCAGACCGCCTGCCTGCCTCCATTCCAGCGCGGCTCCCGGCCGCCCCCCAAGGGTTTCCCGCGGCCACCAAGCGGGAACGAGCCCGGGTAGAGGCTCCCAGAGCCGCGCAAGGGAAAGGGCCCGGCTTCTGCGGGGCAGACGGACCGCAGAGGGCTGGTGGAGTCCGCCGGGCGGCGGGGGCGGCCGAGCAGGCGGAGGACGGAGCGGGGATGCCCGCGGCCCTCCTGCCGCCGCCGGGTTGTGCGCGGGCGCCGCAGCCGTAGCCGTGCCTGCGGCAGG
>VYXD01009479.1:800862-827078 GCA_013397195.1 Hylia prasina
TTTTCTTGTGGAGTAGGTTACTGCATTAAAGAAGTCGGTTGCAGAATATGCTTTAGTCAGGGAAACTAACTTCCCCTTAAAAAATTTTTGTGCCCTTTCACTGTGAGGTCCCAACCCCTCTTTCCTACAGGCCAGGAATGTTTATGCCATGTCCATGTTCTTAATACACCTGTAGTTAAAAAAGGCCTGCTGCAGGCCTCCTGCCTTGGAGAATTGCTGTCTGCACAAGGACTCGAGGAATAATGCATCTGCATTTCTGCTGCAGGTGGAAAAAATAGTACTGATAATGTTTCTAGTTTTTGTTTGTGCTAATAGATACATCTTTGGATTGTAGAAAATATGGGAGCTTTGGTGCAATTATGAAATAAATTACTTGGCTGGAAGACTCTAAATGACTAGAGAATGTAAAGGTGTTGAGTCTTCTGCAATGAGACAGTAGTCATAACTCACAATTTTATGTGTAATTTAAGAAAGACAGTTTCAGCTTTTTCAAAATGCTTAGTTTTTTGATGTGTTAAACAGTACTTGAATGGAGTCTTCACTTCCTATTTGATACTTCTTCAGTTTGTGGCATTGCACTGTGTTTGGAACTGAGCTTTTACCTGAAACAGGTTCACTTGTTGTATGCTTAATCAGAGACGCATTCCCTATATCCCAAGTTTTGAGATTTAAGTAGATTTTTTAAAGTTAAAATTTAATGAAATTAAGCCTTAGTATTTATAACAGTGCATTGTGATACAGACATACCCACAATTAGCTAACTCCCTGGATAGCTGCAAGGGTATGGAGTAGTTAGGGAGAAGCTCTGTGTTGTTTCCACGGGTTTCATGAGCATCCTTTATTGCACTGCATGTATTACAGCATCAAAGTATTTACATGGATTCAGGATCATGATAGATGATTCTAAGCTTCATAAAAACTTGACATACTGAAATCTAAAAAAGCAGTTGTGTATTAATTTATACTATGCTATTAACTTCGTTGATCCTAGATTGTGAAGTTGGTCAGTAACCTTGGGTTACTCTTGGAGAGGCATGGTTTGAAGAATTGGTAACTGGTCCCTGTTGTTCTGTGAGAAGATTACAACTTCTGACTCCTCAGCATAGTGAACTGGTGGAGTGAGAGAGTGAACTCTTAACAAAAAGCTGTTCTTACAAAGCATGTTCATTACTTCTGCTCTTTCTTATGATTTTTTAATAGTCTTACAGTAATTTGAACATAAACAGTTGCAGGACTTCATTTGGCAGGGCTACCCAGAGTTCACTACATATTTGCTATGCTATTATTGGCAAAACTGGGGCCACAGTCCAGGGTACTTAAGTCCAGGGCACTTACTCAAGTGCTGTATAAGAGTTGCTTCACTGCCCTCTTGGGCCTACACAGCACTAGTTTGGTAGTGTTTGGGTAGTAAAATGCAATAAGTAAAGTAGGTAGGAAGGAGACTGTTCTCAGCTGGTAAGTGCCTCAGTATTTTGTTGGTAGGGCTTTAATGTGTGTTAGCAACAAATTAGAGAGGTAGCTCAAGCAGTTCTGATGCTCCAAGGAAGAAAATGAGATACAAATAGTATAAAAGGGAATGTAATGCAGATGCTAAAATGGCTTGAGTATAAATTGGATAGGATGAAAAACAGAACAGAGATATCTTATGCCAGGTAACCGTATATTATTTTGTACTGTAAAGTATTAAACTGAGAGCAAATACAGGACTTTGAGTTTACTCTTTTTTATTTTTTTATTTTTCAGAAGAGAAATAATTATCTCTGTAATGTTCCCTGTCCTTATGTTTATTCCAAAATATGTTTGCATTCTGTTTTGTTGCACACTGAATTTTCTGGAAATAAATATCAGTCTTCAGAAGACAAAGGTTCCAAGTTCTTACCACCTCTGTCCTGGTGCCTTCCAGTACATTTGTAGTATTAGAGAAGGAAGTATTCTTTAAGAAAAATGTCTTAAAAATTATTAACAATTTCAGATGTCAAGGTACATACAACACTATGTTTTTGTAGAAAAGAAGATTATTATGGCTGTAATGGGATATTTATTGTACAGGATTAAAAAGCAGCTTCATACCACTCAAATATATTTTTGATACAGCAGAGTATAAAGATTCGTGGTACACAGTACATTCCTTCTTTTATTATTGTTTTTGCTTTTTCCATTTCTGAATTAAAACACTGTACTATGCAGGTTGAATAAATTTCTGTGTTAAAAATAGTTACATTACTTTTGAAAGAAACATTTAGAAACTCATAGCTTTGGGGTTTTTTGTTGCAGAAGTTTTTTTCCCACTGTAGCTGAATGATTTTAAGCTATTGAAACAAAAACCTGTCTCCTACTTAAGCCTCTCCTGGTAAATAAAACCAAACCAAAAACAAACTGGCCTATAATTATTGCCCTGAATGAAAATGGAAAGCTGACTGTATATGAAGTGTTGACTGATACATTAAGGTATTGAAAAAGGGTACTTTGCTAGAGTCTACACAGACTGAATTTGAATAGGCAATGTGGGGCAAAATCTGGCTTAGTCTACTTATTGTGAGAATTAAAATTTTCAGATCAAAGCTCTTCAAGTCCTTAAGCTCACTTAAATAAAAGTTGCTCTGGATATTTTCTTTTACCAGTTTTTGTGGTCTTCTTTTGTCATGTACAGGCATGCAAACAATAAGCATCTGGAACTCCAGACAATTTCAGAAGGCTTTGAGGTGTATGGCTTTGCAGATCTGACTGCTCTTCATTAGTTTGTAACGTGGATTTAAGAACCTATCTCTACGTATTTTTAAAAGATTATTTAAACTATTATCTCGCATGAAATTTTTTTTCTGGAAAATATTAAGATAAAATACTTTGGAAACTATTGGTCCTTTTCTGTCTCCTTAACCATTCACATAACACTTTGGACTCTGAGGAACTCAGTTGGCCTTGTTTATGACAGGGATGTAAGCCACATGTTACCTAAAAAATTCTTTCTTGGTTGCTGCATCACCAAGAAAACTATGCAAGTTAAATATTAGTGTTTGTTTAGCATGGATGTGAATACATTGGCTGACTTGTTCTGCCTCTGACTTCAAACTCCATTGAAGGAATATGAAAAAAATGTTTCTTGCAGGTAAAACCAAGCATAGAATGCTGTATATAGACATTTCTGTCCAGGTGCCGCTCCCCTAACATTGCTTCCTTTTGTGTATATATAGGGCACATAGCCTCTCATGCTCTGTCTTCTGGAAACATTCTTTTTGTAATCTGCCAAGTGCAATAAGTTGACAGTTTCAAAAAAATCTTAGGTTTGTAAAGTGTGTAGGTTTTTGTTGTAAACACCAAATAATCTTGCTGTTAACTGCTGTAAAATAGTTTTGGATGAGAGCCATTTTCTCTGGCAGTGAAGGTATAAATAGTAGATGTTAGTAATTTTTTTCAGAATTTAAGTGGTCTGAAGTTAAAAATTTAAACCATGAAAGTGAAACTGTGCATATTGTTAAGTAAATCACACAGATACATGGATGATATTGTTCTTTGCTTCTTAGTATGCTGTATAATCAGCAGCTGTATTTGTGTCATTTAACTTGGGTGTGTATGATACTGACCTGTAAGAGGACTTGTGAAAGGTTTTGATGGTCTTTTGAGTTCATGTGGTGAATGCAGCTAGCAGATAAAGTGATTAATTTTAGCATTTGAGATTACCAAAGTTACTGGTAACTCAAGGGTATTCTGTATTGCTTAAAACAGTACATAGAGTGCTACTTTTGAAAATATTGTTGGAAATGAGATTCCAGTCAGACTTGGTTTTACAGTGTGTGATCTCTTGTTTTTTTGTGAGTAGTTTTATTCTTAATTAATCTTGACGTTTTCTGGTAAATGTGCTAAAACAGTAGCTTGTAGGAGTCTTGAGTAGGTGATTGTTTTTCCTTCTCCGAAGCAGTCTGCATTCCTCAAATAGGTTGAGAACATAGTAGGCTACTCCAAATGTTTCTGAAGCATGTTTGGTCCCAAGATGTCTGCAATACAGTGGTCAAGCTTGCCTTCCTTTTTTTGTTCCTTCTGATTTAGGGCATTCTGTCTCTCCTGGCTTTGCCTCAGTACGTGCTGCAGGACTGGGCAGTTACAAGCTGTAATTTTGGCTGGTTTTGGCATCAGTGATGGGGTTTAATACCCTTGGAATCCCTTTGGGTTGGTAGTCAGGTATCAGGTTAGGAGTTTAAATAAAATAGAGAAACAGAGACAAGTGTCAGCAGGGCAAAGGTTTTTGATTACAGAAGGTGTGCCTTCTAGGATGGGCTACGTGGAAGCTGTACTCCAAAAACAGGGTAGGCAGCTTTTCAGATGGATGTTCTTTCAGGAGCTGGTGGGAACTGGGCAAGTAAGGAATTCTCGCCAGATTCACTAACAGAAGCTGTTTGTGCAGGGATACTGGTTTGGGTGAAACCTGTGCTGGGGGAGTTTTCCAAGCTGGAATTTTGGTCAGCCTGAGGAGACTGACTCTAGAATAGTTGGTTTGTGCATTCAGAGGCACGATGTATAAGAGCTTAACTCTCGGTCTGTGTAAGATAGGTGCCTGGTGGCTTTTTTTATTCCTTCCCCTCCCTGTTCTCTCTTCAGCAGAAAACAGGGGCAAAACCAGAGCTGATCAATGCATGCTGAAACATTGACTTTCTTCCTCTTTTTGGCTTTTGAAAAGAAAAGAGCTGCTGGTTAGTAGTAAGTAATGCTGAGAAGTAATAAACTACTAGCCAGAGGCGTTTGGCATTATTTTACGCAAAAAATCCAGTTACTTGGGAAAATAATTGCTGTAAATGTAAATATTCTGTGGCCCCTTACTGCAGGGATAAAAGAGAGTCTATACTCACCAACAGCACTGGTCTGAGCTGTTGTTTAATCCGGTGATGATCAGAAGAAGACAGTGAATGGAAGTTGTTATATGAGTACTGACTCATGTGTCCTGCATATTACAAAAATAAGTGCTTTTGGAATCTGCAGTGTTTTAAATGTTGCTTGACAGGGGGAAAAAAGGAACTAAAGTTCTATGTATCAGGATTGAAAAGTATGTATCCCCTCTATGTTGGTTTTTTTTTTTTTTTTTTAATTGGGCTAATACTTGGTTTTTTTCATCATTCTATTTATAGTGTGTCTTTAAATGTAATGTCAGAATGGGAGAAAAGAAAGTCAGTGTTCATGTACACGACTCTTTTATTCGTGGTTGAACTTTGAAGCTTAGCTAGCGTTTGCAGCCAGGCTTCGATACTCCTGGCTCTGCAGAAATTTGACCTTGCTCTGGAGATAGCTATCTTAAGGGCTTTGAGTTTGTGTAAATCTGATAGAGCACATTACTTCATACAGACAGTGAAAATTTTATCTTTGATGCTGTGTGTGACAACTCATACCCTGATGTGAAGTTGCTCAGTGTAAGGCACAATTTTGTTCATGTCCAGGCTGAACACAGTGTACAGTGAGGAGCCTTATTGATTTAAATGTCTGCTCACAGTTAATTAATCTTTGTTGGGTTAGGACAGAATATTAGCAAAATCAGGTAGTTTAGGGCTAAGTGGAAAATTATTTTCTTCAAAAAGCCACAACAACCCCAACCCAACCATCTTCCAGTGTGCGTCAGTACAAAACAGTGTCTGTCTAAAAACTGCAATTAGGATACTCTCCATCACATTTGTTAGTTGGGGTAGTGAGCCATTTCTGTCTGCAGGTGAGTAGAGTGTAGGTGTAGGAGAAAAAAGAATTTCCTGATCTTAATGAATAATTAAGTCTCTCATTTTGACCCAAAATGAGAAAATTTGCATGTAGAGTAAGCTTTGTAGGAACTGCTGTAGTCCTGTGAAAAGGTTTTACTCTGACAAGCCAGGACTTTATGAAAAAAATGGCTAAGCAGCTTTGCCTGTGCAATCAAAATTCTGTTCCTATTCTGGTCAGTGTACAATGTTATGATATGTGCCTTCTTAAAGGCACCCTTGGACTTAAACAGGTGAATTTAGAAATTTATTTGATGTCATTAATTTATTTAATGAGAGATAATACTCTCTCTGCAGGTATGTTTACCCTGTGTATTTGACAGTACTTTGAGCACAGCCATGTCTCCTGTTTCCCATGTGTGGATAGACTCTAAACCATAAAGAAGATAATTCATTTACTCTGTTCTTATTGGGCCTCCTGCCAGGGAAATTGGGAAGGGAAATATTTTAAATAAGCTGTTTTGCAGTCTCACTTTCTGAAATGCAGAACTTGGATTACTCTCTGCAGTGGGTCCTAAGACCTTGGAGGGGCAGCCAAGCCAAACATTTGGGGGATCAGTGGGCACATAGTGCTTAGTGCTTGACTGATCTAGGTTCTACTACTGGAGTGTGTTCCAGGAGAGACTGCTTAATTAGAGGTACTCAGAATGATTGCCCCTTGGGCACCACCTGACTCAAGATCCCCCCAGCTTTGAACAAGGAGAAGGAAGTTCTGCTCCTATCCCTTCACCCGCTGCCTTCTGGTTTGTTGTATTGTGCTGGCTTGTCTGTAAAATAAACCTTGCTTTCTGTTTTGCTGATTGGATCTCTTTTCCTGGCCACAAAAGACTGATCGTTCTGTAGCTGATAGTATTTGACAGTCTCAGTTGAATTGTATCTCATTAAATAGTATGGGTGTTCCAAATAGAATTGAGGTGCAACCATGTAAGAGTGGGTTCCTTATGCTTGATATATTAAATGCTCTTTTGCCCTTAAAATGGATTCCCAAGTGGTTGTGAGTGAAGTAGATTGTTGTCACTGTTACCTGTTTAGGACCATAGATAATAGGTGGATATTGGGCCTATCATTTGTGTGATGAACAAAATGTATCTGCAGTGAAATATGAAATTAAATACAGAAGTATGTAGCTAAAAATTCCCTTGTGATTTGCATGTACAGGTTTCACAGACTGCAAGCAGTACAGGCTGCATTTCCCAGTGATGTAGAAATATATGATATAATAACTTCTTAGGTAGAGCACTCATTCAGAACGTAAGATAGCCACAATCAGTTTCCACTTCTGTCCTTTCTGTATGAGGACTACCCTGAGCACCAGCCTTTTGGCTGCTCTGTAGAGTGAGAAGATTTATATTCCTTCTTCTAAAGCTGTTCTGAAGAAGATCAACAGAGCTGAAAAGGAATGGTCTAGATAAAGATAGTGTGCTTTTTCTTATCCCAGTGGAGTAAGCAACTGATTTGAAGAGGGAAAACCTGCATCTGGCTTTCTGTCCGAATTCAACCTGCATCTGAAACTGTTGCTGCAGAGTAGGATATCTTAAGGATAAGGGAGAATCTCCTTTCATGGTGTCTAGGACCACTGTCCAAGTAATTAGACTTTGTAGTTTGATTTCCATTTGTACAAGCTCCTTATGTGATCCAGAGGGATACTATGGTCATGCTTCCACTTCTCAGGATGCCCATAAAAAGAAGTGATTGCCATTGAATTTTATGTGGCATGATTCTGTGTGATGATAGACAGGTTTAGACATGTAGGTAAAAGTGTTAACCACGAGGTAGCCACTGATACGGTTCTTTTACCATTAAGTACTTCTGCTTTTATATACAAAATATAAAACTCAAGGCTACTGAGGAGCTTTTACTTAAAAGAAAAAAAAAAATCTCTGAAATTCTGATACTTACTAGATTAAGCTGCTCCCTATATGTGAAGGATTTTCATGAACAACAAAGATTCTCATGTCTGTGAAAGTTTTAAGGAACTTTACTGTTGTAGTATTCCCAAAGTACTTGCAGCTCCTGTAGATTTTTAGAGGGATTGCTTATGTTTATATACTGGAAAAAATCATCCTAACTTGGACAAAAAACAGATTTCTTATCTCTGTTTTAGGTAAGAGTAGTTGCAGTTCTGACCTGTGCAGTTTGTCAAAATGTTCTTAGCTTTCAATTGTATTTTTGGAAAGCAGGCCGTCAACCTCAGTCAGATCTGTGGTGTTACAAGCAGAATGGGATAGGGATTGTGAGAATGCTTTGTGCCATGCTAGTGACACCAGTTTAGCCAACTCAGAGGTTGTGTCATGCAAAACTTTGGGGCTTGGCTTATTTGTTAGTCTGAACTTGCTTTTTTTGTGGGTTATACTTCAATCACTTTAATTGATGGTTTAGAACTAACCTTGAAGGGTGTTTGGTTTTGGTTTTTTTTTTTTTTTTTTGGTGGCAAGAAGGAGATTTGTTTTGTTTTTTGTTTCCATCCTCCATAACTTTGGTGGTTTGCTTTTATTTTTTTTCTGCATCTTTTAAACATCTTTAGCTACATACCACTGATGGATCCTCTGCTCCTCATCCTGTTAACTGATAGCCCTTGGTACTGTAACATAGGCTATTCATTTGCTTACTGCTTTGATAAACAAAACAACTGAGCTGAAAGGACTTTGTAAAATACCTGCTGAATTGTGAAGTTTTTTTAAAGGAAGTTAGGAAGTTGAATCTTGACTAGAGGACAGTGATAGAAAGTTTACTGAAAGGTTTGGTATATCTCAAAAGAATGATGAAACCCAACCTCATGTTTGACTTACTCCTCATTGTCTGCAAACCCCTGAAAGGGACCATAAGTTTTAAGTGATCTCTTGCAGCAAGTAACAATTCGCTGTCACAGTCACCTCCTGGTGCTGCACTCACTGCCATTTTAGGGAGGTGGGGGAGATTTCAGATTTAGGTAGGTAGGTGTTTTCTCAAAACCCCAGCAGCTCTCACCCCTTTCCCCCATAACTTCACTTTATGTGAATTCAAACTTTAGGTTTCAGAATTAAATTGCCTTAGTTTTGCCTGATACTACATATTATTCAGCTTATGAATCCGTCTAAAAAAGTGGAAATTAAGTTCTCTATGTTCTGACTCATGAAGTGGCGAATAGAGCATTGAATGCCTGTGCACTAACATTTAAATGTTGGGCACAGAGACAGCAAAAATGTCCTTAATAAAGGCAATAATTCTGTCTGGGATTCTGAGTTTAACTGGTGTACTCTTAAGTAAATGGTAGGACTATACGTTTTAAAGGATGTTGGAGAGCAGCGTTAATGTAAACATTTTTGTTCCACATGTGAAAGCAGAAAGAGAATTGGTCAGGGAAGTCTTCTGGCTTTTCTCAACTTCTGAGTTCTTGGACTTTGAACCTTAATGAAATTGTCTACTATATTTCCTATATAAATGGTTGAGATAAAGGATGTAAAATGAATTTTCTCATTATGCTGTTCAAAAGGGAAATCACAAAGGATTTTACTTGCTGAGAGAAGTTGACTATGCTTATTTTAGTGATAATGTTTTAAATTTTCAAGAAAGTAAACTTGTCAGTGGAACTTAGAGATAATTTTTAAAATTTTTGTGCTACTGGTTTCTTAATGTGATATAAAAAGTATCGCCTAAGCCTTTTTAACAGTTGATCCGAATTGAAAAACAGGTCACAGTAACAAACCACTTTTACTTCTGGTGAATGTGGTGTTTTCTTTAAGGTCAAAGGTAAGCATTTTTATGTTACAATGAAACAGTGTTTGTGAACAGTATCTCTCTGAGACTTAGCTTTGTTTAAGTCACTTTTCTCCTTGGTTTTCAAAATACTTTCTAGTTCCAGAGAAAGCTTTTCCTGTATTTAGAAATGCCCTTGGATTTTTGTATATGTAAGAATTTATGAATGTATATGAATATATGAGCAGTCATGGCTGCTCTCTCAGTTGGACACTGCCTATCTGCTTATTTGATAAAACTTGGTTGGGCAGCCCTCGGGCTGCAGGGCATACACAGAAGCCTTGCATGGTTGAGTTTTCTTTCTTTCTGTGGGAATTAATGCTAAACCAAACAATAGTCTCTGAATGTGAGTTTAACTCTTGAACTTTTTTTTTCTTGAAATTTTGAGATGTGAGTAGGGAACTTGGTTACTTGAATAGAAGCCTCTTTCTTTATATAAGACGTTCTATTGCAGTATTTTAAGTATTTGTTATTGCAGGGATTAGAATGACCTTGATTGACTAAATGTAATATTGTTTAAATGTAACCAATGCCTTTTCATCCCAGATCTTTCATAGTTCACTGAATATCTATTTCTCTTTTCAATGAATTTTACTTAAAGGATGCATACACTTTCAAATTATGTGTATGTTATGTATGCATTGTAGTAACAAAATGTTGCTGTCTTTAGTTAAAAAGAATGAATTATGATCATTTCACAAAATGACTTTTCTTTCACAAGGCACAGATGAATAATATCTGTTGTTGGTGTTTGTATTCTGTTGGAGTTTTCCACTGTTAGAACGTAAAGATGTGAACCGATTTAATGTGCACAAAAAAAGAAAGCCATAGAAATAGGAGTCTGCAGGTTATTAAATCTGAGTTGTATGGCAACCAAATGCTTTGATGCTAGACAAAGAAGTATGTAGTATTGACAGTAAACATTTTTATATGGTCTGGGGGGGGAATGGTGGGACCTTTGTGGCATCTATGTAGCAATACAAAGAAAAACATTGTATTTCTCTCTCATAATTTAGTGAAGAAAGTCCCAAAACAGAGGTCACTCCTTTTTTCTCCTTGATTCCGGGGATTGTCCTTATTAGCTGCTTCTTCCTCCTCAGAATGCTTGGAGGTTTCTCTGCATGTGAACTCTGTACAGATGTTATGGAAGATCTTTCCACTTTTCTTTCTCTTTAATCAAGGCACTGTGTTCTTTCCCCTCAAACCATAAATGGGCTCATTTAATCCTTCCATTTATGTAGAGGGTTGCTGCATCTTAGCTTGAATTGAGAGGATAGAATATTATCTTCTAAGGAAAGAAGGCTTTTATTCTTATTGAAAGTGTCCTGGTGGAAGCAGGTGGGGGTGGTAGCTGTAAAAACATTGGACATTCTACCTGGTCATACAAGTTCAAAGGGTCATTCAGCCTCAGTGAAAAACTATAACGAGGAGGTTAATTTGGAGTCAGCCTCAGTCATGAGATCCAAGGCAGAATGGTACAAGGTGGTGTAAGGCTGCAGTGTATTGCTGTTTGTTTGGGCCTTCTAGAAGAGATGAAAAACAGGAAAATGAATCTTCCTGTAATTACATGTTCTCCAGTTGCAGAATATGACTGCTGCATATGACAGAAAAACGGAATCCTTTTTTTTGTGTAGTGAATTTTCAAGCCAGTCTCTATCCTGAAAACTTATTTCAGGTGCTTTGGTTTCAGCTCGTGTACTTCGTAGACAAATCGCTATCACATATATTTGTCTTTTAGAGTTTAACAATGTTTCTTTTGTTCCTATTGGAATGTATTAGATAACTAAATTTAAATTATTGCTTGAAGAATTAATTACTAAGTTTTTTGGTGTATTTTTTAAAAAGGTTGGGTGGGGTTTTTTTCCATCTGGATATTTTGAAAGGAATTAATCTGTAGTTAATTTGTACACATTTTTTTTTCTTCTTCTTCTTTTTTTTTAAATATCTTTGATGCCAGGTGGCTGTTATTTCTAGGAATAAAGGCCAATTATGTATATTTCTGGTTTTCTGTCAGATAAGCATAAATGACATAAATGTAAGTGGAAAAGTGAGCAGTTTACCACTTGCTGGTGAAGATACTTGTTTTACAAACATGGGCTATGAAACTGCTTGTTGGCTAGATAGTGTGGCAAGTGAGGTGTTTAAAATAAAAGTTAGGTTTGTTTTGGGTTTGTTGTGTTTTGGGATTTGTTTGTTTTGGGGTTGTATTTTTGCTTGTGAATGTGGCTTCATAGCTCTCCTGATATGTTGTTTTCTCAGTTCTACTCCTCCTGAAGAGAGTATCCCATATTGCACCTTAAAGAAAGAAAAATTATCAGTCATGCTTGCTTGATGCTATAGTAATTTAAAACTACTTCCTCTGTTTTCATTTTCACATCAGGTGACTGGGACAGGCAGAAGCAAAAAAGATAACTATAACAAATTAACAACTCGTAATTTAGGGAGAGTGGCAATAGTATAGTGACTTATGTAATGATGTTTTGCAAACCCTTATAATTTTCAGCAGAAATGTGAATCACAGAATATTCTGAGTTGGAAGGGACTAGAGGTGGGGTGAGGCTGCCCCTGATGCAGAGCAGAGCAGGACAATCCCCTCCCTTGCCCGGCTGGCCATGCTGTGCCTGATGCCCCCCAGGACAGGCTTGGCCCTCCTGGCTGCCAGGGCACTGCTGGCTCAGGTTCAACTTGTCATTGACCAGGACCCCCAGGTCCCTTTCTGGACAGCTTTCCTGAATCTCATTCCCCAATTGTACATCCAGGTGCCCCATCCCAGGTGCAGAATTGGGCACTTGCCCTTGTTAAACTTGTATGGTTGGTGATTGCCCAGCCCTCTAACTTGTCAAGGTCTCTCTGCAGGACCTCTCTGCTCCTGTCAATTTTGTGTCATCTGAAAACTTGCTCAGTGTGTCTTCCAGTTCTGTGTCCAAATCATTTATAAAGATGTTGAAAGAACCACAAGGGCCAAGGATGGAGCCCTGCAACGCCCCGCTAGTGTGAGGTTGCCAGTCTGATGTCGCACTATTCACTGTAACCCTTTGTGCCCAACCCGTGAGCTGGTTGCTCACCCATCACATGCTGTGTTTATCCTGCTGTGTGCTGGACAATATGTCCAGAAGGATCCTGTGACAGTACCAAAAAGTACTGAAATCCAAAAAGATAAAATCAGTTTGCTTCCTTTGATCGCCAAGGTGGGTTACCTTGTCATAAAGGGAAGTCAGGTTTGACAAGCAGGACTTTCCTCTCATGACACAGTGTTCTGGCTGTGACCAGTAACTGTGTTGTCCTCCAGGGGTTTTTCAACACCTCCTAGAATAATCATCGCTGTAGTGGTACCATGTGGAATGAGGCTTTTCTACTACTTTTCCTGTATTTTCCTCTCTCTCCTCAAAATGTGAGGAGAAAGGAATAGAAATAGAAAGAAAAGCCCTTTTTTTTCCTAGTGATTTTTTCTCCTGGAAGCAGGACACAAACATGTAATGTAGCATTGTGTGTTATCTCAGTGGTTTATTTCTGTATAGCCCATTTGAGACGTGCCACTTTTACTGTGGGGTTCATTGGTGACAAAGGTTTGGCCTGAGAAGCTGAATGTCTGTTCTGATAGCACAGTAGGAAAAGATCATTCATGGTACCTGTTTTATGTCTCCTCATCAAAGTATTTGTTTGCAGCAGGCCCTTTTCAGCTGTCTCGGTTTGTGTTTTGGAAGTTGTACACAGTAACAGTGTTTCTGCGCTTGCTGTAGAAACACCAGCCTGAACTTTGAAAGCAAAACCAAAATCAGTATAGGTCAATGTGAAATGGTAGTATTTAGCTGTTGCATGTCTGCTGAGTGTTTTCTTTCCTTTTTTTGGGAAGGGCTGGAAAAGTGTATGTCCCAGTTGTATTATTTTGTCACTAACATTAAGAGTAGCCAGATTATTGGTGGCCACAAAAAAATCACTTTTAGAGAATGATCTGCTTTATTATTTCTGTCTTTCTGTCATATGCTTTGAAGGGATGGATAGCATTTCTAAAATTACATTTGGAAATGCATCATTCAGGATTCAGAAATCAAACTGCATTCAGAATTGGGTTTTAGTACCTGCATCCATACAATTATATATGTTATGTTATTTTTAAAACACATTCCAACATTTAGATATTTATGCATAGTTTTCAATGAAAAGCACAGAAATGCAATTTTTTTTTGGTTTTACTGTGTTTTTCCTGTTCTTCCATTTTCACTATATTAATTTCAAACACTTATGTTGTTCTCAAATATGTAGGCACAGAATCTGTTCCTTGCCATCTTAGAGCAAAAATGTTTCAAAATTTACTCCTTTTACAGAATGTGATGTTGGTCCGTACTGTTAAATGAAACGCTGGTTTGTAGAGCATTATAGTTTTAGAACTTTTCAGACTCCTAACTTAACTGTGTTATGGTTTAAGAGGATTGCATAAATATCTTGGATAAGCATAAATCTTCCTTGTTATCATGCTGAGGCTACCCCATAACTTAAAACGGAGGGGAAAAATTTTGGTGTATTTATCTTCTGTCAGGATGGAGTGGGAGATGGACCCTTAGTTGGAAGGGAATTCTCATGCATTATCTCCCAGGAAGTCTAACCTTTACTTATGAAACTAAACTTAATTTTTGCTGACAGACAGTCTGCTGCAAGGCTGGCTGCTGCATTCTTGTAAAATAGTAAGAAATGAAAACAGAGCCTGACTGGGCATTATTCTCTCTTCGTCTGCTTCTGCACAGCTGTGTGAAAACTAAAAGCAAAGGTTTATTTGCAGTCAATGGATGGGATTTCCTGCAGTGAAACACACAAACACATCAGGTTTCTTTAGTGACTTCTCCCATTTGATTCATCAAAAATGTTCCACTTTTCTCTTTTTCAGTGCCTTGGCATACATAGAACTGCTGGGTTATTTTTGTTTGCTCCTTTTTCCCTTGCTGTTAATCAGGGTCTTAGAGCCAAATTGTGGTTTCATTTTCTTGATATTTTTTGTCCACACACTAGAAACAATTTGTTAGCAGTAAGCTTTATTATCATATGTTTTCTTAAAAGAAAGTGATGAAAGGTGGTACTTGTGTCTGTCTTTTAGGAAATGTATGAAAAGTACAGTCTGCTTGGTTCCCTGTTTGGGTGTTGGTTCTCACTTTGTGAGAGATCTAGCAAGAATGGCTGAAGTGGTTACTGGCTGTCATCCACCCAACTTCCTTGGAGTTTCCTCCTCCAACAGCAGCTCTGGTATCATGATGTGTGTGTTCTTGAGACTTCAGTTTAACACCCCCACTTTAGTGTGCCCATGGTAGCTTGGGAGCAGACATGGATCCCAGCCAGCCATCCTTGGGTAACAGAGATGTAACCTTGGCTGCGGACTGCTAATATTAGTAACCGGGTTTGGCTATTGTAGTGATGAAATTATTGTAGTTACAGGACTGTATATACACATATGAACTGTAACAGAGATGCCATTTAACACCCTTAAGTTACTCCCCAGAGGAAAACCACCAATCAGATAGAAATATTCTGTTCTGCAACCAAATATGGGAAAGAACAGGAGCTAGTGCAGGCACTCATGGATTAAATAGTATTCAAAGAAAGAAAATGGAAAAAAAATCAAGGTAATCTAAATGTTAAAGGGAATTCTTTTTCAATAGCAGACCAGGGAAGAGCAGTCAAGGTATTTGGACTTTTTCAGTGGCTGTGTTCCTGGTTTTTCATACTTTTAATTCCCATAATCAGAAGTGACAAAGAAAAATTCCATTGTGTCAAGTTTTCATTATTAATTTACCCCGCTTTTTTATGTATTACCAAAGGTTATTGTCTTGGTTATTCTCTGCTTAAGGTTGATAGTGATTAGGGTTATTCTATATTGTGTTAGAACTGTAGTGCCCATGGACTGTTTTCTGTTTAAGCTTTATAAAAGGAGGAAAAAAATTAGGAGAGATGATATGACTAAATGGCATGACTTACTGTTGGTTTGTTTTAAATTTGTAACCTGTATAAAACCTGTAGAGACATTGACCATGCTTTCCTCGGCTGGTCAAATCTTAGAGGGTAGAAATTTAAATTTGTTGTGAATAACTCAGTGTTCAGATCTTTGACTAATTAGCTTAAAAATAGGAGGCTTTAAGTACTCTTGATAGTTACAAGGGTAATGTACTGTCAGATGAGCTTCTCATCTGTTTTTCCCTTGTTCCAATTTTATGTGAAGCTGTACGTCTGAGCCTGGTGCTCACTAGAAAAGCAGGTATACGGGTCAGAAGGGCTCTTAGAAAATTTGTGATCACTTTAGGATACTGTTCATCCATTAGCAAGCAAGCCTCTATTAAAACCATTTACCTTTTTTATTGTTTTCAAGGTATAAGAGTATGTAATGCAATTTATATTACTTCATTTAAAGACTCTTCTTACTGAAAAGGAGTATAATGTAGGAATTTACTTGAAGGATCAGCGAAGGGAAAAACCTCACCATCTTCAGTGTACTTATGGCATATATAGTGAAAAAGCCAAAAGTTACCATGTAGTTTGTATGTTCTTTTAGAAACTGATGGTGTTTGAAGTAGATACTGAGTCTCTCTTTCCTTAATGAGTATTTTATGTGTAGTTTTTGTACTCATATAGCCTGAAACTCTAAGTACATAGCAGGAAATACCTTGAAGTCAGTATTTTGTATACTGGTTTGAAGAAAAACTTCCAGTGATACAGACATACTTCAGTATTAAAGTAAAGCTGATGTGAATAGGTATGGAGAGCAACTTCTTAATAATTCATATTAATAGGTTTAGTAACTGGAGAAAATGTAGACACTCAGGAATTTCCAAAATACAGCAATTGAAATCTGCATTACCTTAAGATGCTGTTTTTGACATGCTCTTCCAAAGAATGCATGAATGTATTTCAGTGAGAATTTGGGGAAAGCAGGAGAGTGACACCTTATACTTCTGCAGATTAGAATAAGCTTCATTATCTGACTGTAATGAGAATCTAGTGCTTGTCATACCCAGAAATGCAAAAACATTTCACTTTTGAGGTATTTTTAGTTATTTTCCTAATATAAATAATTATGTTAAAATATGATAAATTGAAATTGTAAATTATGTAAGTCATGATGATCCAGTATAAGAATAAAGATTATATATTTCTAAGTGAAAGACAGACTTTTCAGGAATGATGCAGGATGATGTGGGTTAAAAAAAAAGTCAAGTTCGATGCTCAACTGTTTCACTTTATGGAAATAAATAAGCAGATTAACATTTATTGTAGAAAAATTATCTGAAGTAACATTGACTAATAATTTGAAGTAATTTTTGTGGTGATATTTTTATTAAACTTTTTAAGGACAATTTTTTGTTCAAACATGAGTTGTATTTTGCTGTATGTTTCCATTATGATGTTTGCTATCCCAACTCCTTAAAGTTAATGCTGGTTTATTTCTATTGTGCATTTTGGCAGCATTTTTTATAGTGTTTGTCTTGGGAAATGCGTATGCCTAACATAAAAGTGTGAAAAAGATCAGAAATTAATAAAGACAGTATAATCAAACTTTTTTGCAAACACTGCTTCAAATAGCTATGTGATTCCAATCTACTAAAACCATTTTGTACCATCAAACTGAAACTACTCTTAAATGTTGGAATATTCAAACCAGATTTGCAGAAACTGATATGTATTTAAAACTTCTATAATTTTTCATACATCAGTGCTGGCCACCATAATAATTAACATACCATTTCATGGCCTGCTCTTCAGGTTTCCAAGAAGCAGCCTGTAACTTTTAGCCCTAATTATCTTCACTAATAATTTCACATTTGTATGTGATTGATAAATGTTGCTCTTCCTCCAAATGAGGTGTGCAAATTTAGTTTTCATTATTTTTTATGTGCAAAAGGTGACATGGCATTTGCTGGCTAGTAATCTGGTAGTTTTCATCCAGAAGGCCTGGCCTGTATTTTGTTAACCTGCATGACATTAAGATGCAGAATTTGTGATGAAAGTTCATAACTTTGAATTTCATTCCTTCACATTATTCTGTGCATTAAGATCTCATTGTCTTTCTGGATTTGATTAATCTCTTGTTTTCAGTCTGTGTATTCCCGGTGTTTCTGCACAGATAGCCACCAGGCTTTGGGAATACACTGGTAGAGTTCAAGTCTGTTTATAGTTGCAAATATCTGCCAGAAGAATTTCTAGAGTTGTCTCTTGTTAGGCTGTCTAATTCACTGTACAGCAGATGGCACTGGAAGAGCACATTGGTGGGAGACTTCAGTCACGCCGTAATTCGTGCAAAATACTAGCAGAGCTGTTGCTGTGCTGAGGGTTGTGAAGAAGTTGCATAATTCATCTTAATGTATTCCAGGAAGGGGTGTATGCCCGGGCTCTTCTGCTCCAGCTCTATTAGACGCAGACGGGAAAGAATTATATACTTGCAAGCATATGAGTGTCTCGTATATTGAGGGCTGTTTATATAGAGTTTTTAAACACATTGATATGCAATGCAGAATTAGCTGGTACTCTTGGAGTACGTGCAAAGAAAGAGGAGTATCGAGATCAATTAGGCTATATGACTTCAGGGTGTATTTGTTTTCTCCTGTCTCGGATAAAATATGTGTAGGAGGTATCATAGAGTGGGTCTCATATGGACAGCTTGTTCAGAGACTTGCTCTCATGATGTGTGTTCAGTTTACTTTGGTGAGCTTCAGCCTGGACTGTCACTAGATTTTTATCATTTTCTCATGCATGAATGAACTGGGCTTCTGGATAGATGCATGATGTTTATGTGCTTTACAGTTGATTATCAAACCTTTCTTATATCTTGACATGAATTTTTGTAAGGATACAACTAAGAAGCCATGCACTTTATAGAATCCAGAATATACTGAGTTGGAAGGGACCCATCCAGATAATTGAGTCCAGCTCCTGGCTCTGTGCAGGACAGCCCAAGATCACGCCATGTGCTTAAGAGTATTGTCCAGAGACTTCTTGAACTCTGTCAGGCTTTGTGCTCTAACCACTTCCCTGGAAAGCCTGTTCCAGTACTCAACCACTCTCAGCTTGAAAAACCTTTTCGTGATATCTAACTTAACTCTCCCCTGATTCAGCTTCATGCTGTTTCCTTGAGTCCTGTCACTGGTCATAAGAGTGAAGAGATTGGTATTTGCAGACAGTACCTTCCACGAGGAGTGTGGAACATTTCTGGAAAAGTGGAAATAGTATCAGCATGTAGATGTCAGAAGCAGTTGGAGAACACTGTGGATTTCACAGGTGAAGCTAATGTGACAGTTCCCAGGCTTCTGGTACCACATACACAAAACCACCGTTAAATTTGTCAAATGAATCAATGCTCTGACTTTGTTAGTTTAGGACAAGCATGCAATCCTGAAGTTGTAATTTTAACTCTTTTTGTAGGTTAATTTGATTACATGTGACAAAAAGAGTTCTGCAAATTGTAAAGGTGGCAGAATCCAAATGGTATAGGGATAGGTGGTCAGTGACATTTGAGTCTCCTTTTAATTGACATATAAGTCCCTTTATCTGCACTTGTAAAGTAAGCATAGTGTTTTAACCTTTGAAAATTCATACCCATATGTCAGGATTGTCTTCAAATTATGTAACTGGAGGATGGTGTTTTAGGATTTCATGACTCCTGATACAACAGGTATCATGTTAAAAGTGGAAAATAACTAGTGAACATATAATAAAATACTAGTTCTGGCTTTTTAGGGTCTTAATACTCATTTATAGCAAGTAATTGATTCATAGGCTTTTGTCTAGGAAGTGTTTTGTTCATGTTTGTTCTTTGCTTTTGTCTAGGAAGTGTTTTGTTCATGTTTGTTCTTTGTTCATGTTTGTTCTTCGCTCTAAACTGATTTTCTTTGCTTGAAAGTAAATCAGTTTAGAGACAAGAGAAACCTTTTAGTTTCTCTCCATTGAAAGAAAGGAAAGTGTTTTTTAGTTTGGTAATTAAGAAAATGAAGTGGAAAGATATGAATGTGCTCTAAAGATGGACTTGGGAAATATAGGAGGTTATGACAAGGACACCGAACCAGTCTTTGACATAGGTTGATGTTGACAGGACTAGGGTACAATCCAAGTAAATCAATCTTTGCTGCTTCTGCTTTTATGGAGCAGTGTCCATCCCTCCAGCAGCAGGGCTTTACTTAAAATTTTTCAAGGTGTTTTGAAGTTCAGAATCCATAGATGCATCACATTGCCTTTTAGTTTGCATTGGATAGCAAATCCTTTAGCCTTTGTGTACTTGAGGACTACCAAAGTTGCGCTGGGCAACAGCAATAGGCAATGGACTGCTTTTTTGGTTATAGTAATCATTGGCCTTCCATGCTTTTATGCAGGTTTTGAATGCTTATTTAAGAAAATGGTATTGTTTAGTTGATAAAACTTATTTCAGTCCATTGCACTGTTTTTCTTGGTTTGCTTGTATTGTAATAGTCTGTGAGAAAAGTGGGAAATGCATATATAAGGGCTGTTTTACTTTCCCCTCAGTCCATCAAGGTTGGAAGATTTCTTGAAAGATTCTTAGACTCCTCCAGCTTGCCATGCTTAGCCTGGAGCCAGGCTTGCTGCTGCAGGTTGTGCTGCTAACATCGCATGTATTTGGAGGTACGTGGAATAACAGTTACTACTAACTGTAGTACCTACTCCTGTGCGAGTAGCAACTTCCCTCTCTTCTCTTTCCCATGCATTATCCTTCTCTTTGCAAAGCTGTTTACTTTGGAAGGTAAAACCACTACAAAGGTCTAGCTAAAATTAAAATGAAACAAACCAAGCCCCCCCAAAACACAGTCAAACCAAAAAACAATCCAAATGATCAAATTTGTGGATACCTGATTCTGCAAGATGTCAGGTGGGAGCAGTTGCCTGGAACTCGAGCAGCTGTGTCCACTAGGTCTTGGCAGAAATACTGGAGGAAGAAAAATTCTAATAATTTTAGGCAATAAGAGCCTGTGACTTGGTCTTCTATGCCTAAAACAGTTGGGAAATCTTCTCTTTCACAGAAGTTCAGGAGGAGACTTGCTCTAAATGCATGTTACTTTGCTGTTAAGGTAACTATTTTTTCCCTTCAGTTAGTTTTCCTATAAATATGTAACCTTCTAAATATTACTCAACTTTCTTGTGTAGAGAAAGTATAACCTTGTAAGACCATGTTTTTAGGATCAATCACAGTTTAACCTGCATGTTGGAATTCTGTTGAATAGAATGTTTTCTGTAGTTTCATCTTCTGTGATTACTTGTGTGGGCATTTTTTAGGAGCCTTCAGAAAGAGAGGGGTGTTTATGTGTTTGAAAATTATATAAAAATGAATTAAATATATGTGCCTGTGAGTATGATATAAGATGTGTGGATGTTTCAAAAAATACCATGCTGAAAGCAGAATGAAGTTGTGGAAATCTCCCGAGGCTAATGTAGGAATTTTATTATTTGAGCCTGATCGTACTGCAATTTCTGTTTTGCTTGGAGATGGGAAACCCTTATAGATAATTTTGGAAATATTTCTTTTGTGAATTTAATTGTTTTTTATTTGTTTCCAGGAAATGGCTCTTGAAGTTAAATGAGGCTGGATAAAACACATAAATGAAGCAGAAGCTGCTCTTCGTGTGTTAGGGCTATATCACTGCAAGCACTGCTGATCAGCTAGATTTGGTAACTGGTCATAATGAAGAAAATTAGTCTCAAAACAATTCGCAAGTCCTTTAACTTAAATAAAAGTAAAGATGAAAGTGACTTTGTAGTGGTTCAGCAGCCATCATTAAGTGAATTTGGAAAAGATGACTCCTTGTTTGGCAGCTGCTATGGTAAAGATTTGGCTAGCTGTGAAGTCAATAGTGAAGATGAAAAAGGAGGCAAAAATAGATCAAAAAGTGAAAGTTTAATGGGTACGTTAAAAAGGAGGCTTTCAGCAAAACAAAAACAGAAAGGCAAAGGCAGCACACCATCTGTAAGCTCTGCAGATGATGACACATTTTCTTCCTCATCTGCTCCAATAACCTTCAAAGATGTGCGAGCTCAAAGACCTCTGAGATCCACTTCCCTCCGTAATCACCATTACAGCCCAACTCCATGGCCCCTTCGACCTACAAATTCTGAAGAGACTTGCATCAAAATGGAAGTGAAAGTCAAGGCCTTGGTCCACTCCTCTAATCCAAGCCCAGCACTGAATGGTGTTCGAAAGGACTTCCATGACTTGCAGTCAGAAAATGTGTTCCAGGAACAAACCAATGCATTAAAAAATACGGAATCTCAGAACGGGGACTTGCATCTTCATATTGATGAACATGTGCCTGTAGTTATTGGATTAATGCCTCAGGACTACATTCAGTATACTGTGCCTTTAGATGAGGGAATGTATCCTTTGGAAGGATCACGTAGTTACTGTCTGGATAGTTCCTCACCCATGGAAGTTTCGACAGTTTCTTCTCAAGTGGGGGGAAATGCTTTCCATGAAGATGAAAGCCAAGTGGATCAGGATGTAGTCGTTGCACCGGATATCTTTGTGGACCAGACAGTGAATGGTTTGTTGATTGGTACCACAGGAGTAATGTTGCAAAGCCCAAGAGTTAATCATAGCGATGTCCCTCCACTCTCACCTTTGCTACCTCCAATGCAGAATAATCAAATCCAAAGGAACTTCAATGGATTAAATGGCACAGATGCCCATGTGGCTGAAAGTATGCGCTGCCATTTGAATTTTGATCCTAACACTGCCCCAGGAGTTGGAAGAGTTTATGACTCTGTACAGAACAGCGGTCCTATGGTTGTGACAAGCCTCACAGAAGAACTGAAAAAACTTGCAAAACAAGGATGGTACTGGGGCCCCATTACACGCTGGGAGGCAGAGGGAAAATTAGCTAATGTGCCTGATGGCTCGTTTCTCGTTCGAGATAGTTCTGATGATCGTTATCTTTTAAGTTTGAGTTTTCGTTCCCATGGGAAAACTCTTCACACTAGAATTGAACACTCAAATGGTAGGTTTAGTTTTTATGAACAGCCAGATGTGGAGGGACATACGTCTATAGTTGACTTAATTGAACATTCAATCAGGGACTCTGAGAATGGAGCTTTCTGCTATTCGAGATCCCGGCTGCCTGGATCTGCAACTTACCCAGTGAGACTGACAAATCCAGTATCCCGGTTTATGCAGGTGCGCTCTTTACAGTACCTGTGTCGTTTTGTAATACGTCAGTACACCAGAATAGACCTGATTCAAAAACTGCCTTTGCCAAACAAAATGAAGGATTATTTACAGGAAAAGCACTACTGAAAGCTTACGGGAATCTTGCATCTTGCACTTTGGGAACAACAACAACAAAAAGAGATTGAATTACAGTTTACAGACTTTCATTATTATCAAAATCTTTTGCTGCCATAAAAACGTTTCATTTTTGTGTGTAAAAGAAAAGTAATGCATTTGGATTTATGTTTGTTTTGGGGGGTTTTGTGTATTTTGGGAGGCTTTTTTTCTTTTTTTGTTTTGTTGGAAAGACTGATCTCAAGTTTATTTTTAGAAGTGTGAAATAGCTATCTTTCATCAATGTGCAGATTAATCACAATGTGAATGATCAAATTCTCCTTAATTTCCCCCAAGTCCTTTGCTGCTATCCACTGTGATTTTTATGCATTGAAAGCACATTTCATGTGTATTCAACGATAAGTAAAAGTCAAATGAAACTTGTTGAATGGATTTTTTTTTTCCCCTTTAAAACAACCTCTGGAAAAAAAATTATCATGGATAAAGAACATATTGTTATTCTAAATTACTGATTTTACATCTTAGTTAAAAACTATTTCCTAGTGTCATATTAGACATGTCAATAGAGATATGCCCCAATGTATAGACAGCTGTGTGATAAGAACATGGTTATGCAGCATATCTTTGGGGGAAAAAAAAAAGCCTTCCTCCTAAGCCTTGTACTGTCTGTACACTCTTGTTTTTGAGAAGATTGGTTCAGCCTTCTTCTCAGCTCAGTGTTTTGTCCTCTAAAAATGGCCTTTAAAAAACAGTCTATGAAAGTCAATGTATAGTACCGAGAAGGAAATTGTGGTATTGGGGTCTCGTAAAATATTACCTTTTATAATCATGCCATCAGTTAATAAATGAACACCTACCAGGTCCCCTCTTTCTTTCCTTTTCCCTCCTATCTGTTCTTGCAGAGTGAGGGAGGGAAGTTTCCTGGATTTGTAGGAAGTCTCTAGGAATTGTTATCATGGGAACGTAAATTTATAAGCCATTTTGGGGATGGGGTAAAATTCCTAATAGGATGATTTCTACCATATTTATATTCAAGCTACTTGAAATTTTATCATTTCCATTTTTCTACATTTTTATTTCACTTCAGAAAGTACAATAATACACTAATGTCCTTGGATCATTTTCCCCTTTTTTCTATATTCTTTGAGGAGGAAGGAACAGGACTGATAACATTTTATGTGGAAGATGTTTAGAATGCATCTCTAAAGTGCTATTCTCCTAGCCTTTCAAATTATTGGGAAGAGATGTTTGGATATACAGTGACCACAGAAAATGTTTCAGTTTGCTGTCATGAAATATGTTTTGACATATGAAATGTTGAATCAATTAAGTAAGTGTTTATGATATCTGTCAAAGATTCTGGCATTTGAAAAGCTTACAGTTATTCTAACATTCTGTAGGGAAAAAAAGACTTTCAATGGGGAGTACAGGTTCTACACTCCAATATTTTCATCACGCAAGGTTAATCCATGGCATTTTCCTGTTTTATTTTAGTTTGGTTTTATTTTCTCCTATGTTTCTATCACTTTTATGAGTTACTTGCTAAAGGGGTCATGACTGGCTTGTGAGGGAGGCCTGCCTTGCTGAGAGGCCTTGTTTTGCATGCCTCTGCCCCCTGTTTTGTATTTTAGAATGTCATATTCCCCATCTCTGGTAGAAGTGGCTAATGAGTAAAGATCACCTTAGGAAAAAAGTCCATCTTTGATACATCTTTCTTGTTTGGGTCATTTTCATTATTTAATCTATCATTTCTGTCCCCTAAAATGAGTCTTTAGAAGTGAATACAGTATTGCTGCAAGGTGGTGCAGTAGCACTACATCTTGGGTTGCCTGAATTGATAGACAAAATTTATATTTTTTTAATTTATTTTTTGACCATAATGTTTAACTAAAAAATAAAAAAAGAAATTCAAAGGTAGGTAAAGACTGCCTTTGCTTTTAAGGGAGGGAGAATAAGGATTTCCTCTTTAGTCTGATAAAGTTTTAAACTTAAAAAAGAAAAATAATCTAGAGCAGTCTATACATGTAATTTGTTGGCTCTGCCATGGAGATATATGTATGAAAGGGAGAATTCTGTTTTCTTTTTTTTCCTCTACTGACTTCTCCCCCTACCCTGTCAAGTCCCGTCTCCCCCTCCCCTGAATCAGGATCACTAACTTTATTCAAAAAGGCACAATAACCTATTGTATGGTACAGTGTTCTGATTCTGTCTGTGGGGAGGAAAAAGAAAATAAATTTTATGGATTTCAGATGCATACTTTTGGAATAAAACCTCTGGCATTTTCTTCACTTTAAAAATTCTTTCCCCATACTAGAGGGCCTATGCATTCTACAGAATCTTTGAAAGATTATAGTATATAAAATATTTTCTTTGCCATTTAATACCACTATTGAATACATTAAACATATGTTTATACTATGCCACATGCATTAATTTAGCAGTCATTGCATTGAAACCTAAATATTTGAAGCTATAATATCCTGGTCTTATTGTGGAATTGAAAAATGTGCAAGAACACACATGCTAAAATTCTTGCCCATGCCTTTATAAATTTCAGTTGTTCACTCATAAATGATGGGGTTTTTTTGTTGGTTTTTTTTTTGGGGGGGGCGGAGATTGTATTTTTTTTTAATAAAAGACTGTTTCAGCTATCCAGTTTTTGAATTGCCTTCCTTGCTGTGTTCTTCATCTGTGAACTTAATCAGGTCAAGTTAACTTTGCCATTTCCCCACCCTGCCATAAAGCTACCACAAAAGGAACACTTAAAAGTGATTGAGGTTTAGGATGTAAGAACCGTAGAGCACTTTGCTTCCTAATAAAAAATGGTGGTGATATTTCTACTAAGCTCCAAATATTTTAAATCAGTAGTAAGTAGACACAAATACTTACTCTTACAGGTTTCTTTAATTAGAACCTCAAAGTATTTTTTCATATTGAGGTGTCTGGCCAGCCAGGAGAAGGAACCCAGAAAAAATAACTTTGAAAACATTAAAGATACTTACAATTTCTTATTAAAAAGATTAATATAAAAGAAACAGTAACATGTAGCTATGAGTCAACTTAGAAGCATTCAGAATAACTACAAAATTTGTGTTGAAATCTGCTTCGTGAAAATTAGAGGAACAATGTGTCCTTAATAAATAAAAGAAAGATGATGGAGGATATTTTGGGGCCCTTTGGAAGTAAATACACTAGGAATAAAAGCTAAAAGACTATGATCCTTATAGAGTAGAAATATGGCTATTTATTCAGCACAACATTTTAAGGGTTCAAAAGGTATGCTTTTTATGCAATTGAATTGAGGAAAAATGTTTTTGAAAATGAATCTTTAAAACTCCTTTTTTGAGTGTCTGAAATGATTGACATTATTGATAACTTTGCTTTACCAGTTAGAAGAGTAAAACAACACCTTGTATTTGGAAATAATAAATTTGCACAATTTCCTCTGTGGTTTTTTGGGGGTTTTTTGTTTTTGGTTTTGTTTTTTTTTT
>VYXD01009479.1:827194-863510 GCA_013397195.1 Hylia prasina
TTTTTTTTTTTTTTTTTTTTTTTGGTGTTTGTTTTTTGATTTTTTTGTAAGCCAGTGTTATAAACAACTGAAAGTGATGTGTATTCTTTGATGTGTTTGGAGGATATAGCACTTATCCTGCTGTTGACATAGTGAATGCCATCTATTTTATCAAAATGTAATTCTGTCAGAAGGATCAGAAATGCAATTATTAATTAAACTCTTTGTTCTCAGATGAGCTGACTTTGCATTTTGTTAAAGCCAATTTCTTTCTGTGAATATGTACTGCTGGGCTAAGTAAAATCTGAGCAGTTTTGTTTTGATGCATTTCATCTGTGTGAATACTGGAATTATAAATTTAAAACAGCATACCAGCAATATATGGGCTATGATGAGAAGTATTTCTCTGTTACTGAACTTTCAAATTCTGAGCTAAGCTATAGATGAATTAATGATTGCCAATTTAATTTCTCTAAATCTTTTTATGACTGCAAAGAATAAAACTTACAGGCATTCTTTATAAATAAAAAAAGGCCTAGAAGGTAGTTCATAAGGTGAAAAATATGGCATTGTTGTATCTGAAAAGTGATCTAAATTCTACACAGATAATGAAAAATTCTAAAAGAATTTTTTATGAATACCTATTGGGTTAAAGAATTTTTATAGTGATGATGGAGTGCCATGAAGTTAATACTTGCAATCCAGATTGCTGTAGTTTACACTTTTCTCTGTTTCAGACCTGGTGTGCACTATTTGTACTAAGCACGCCACAGAGTGAAATATCCAAAGTCCATTGATTTTAATGTGTTTTGGTTTGTAAACAAAATTATAGTAATTTCTTGCACATTTTTGAAAAATAATTGTATAAGGATTTATGTATCTGCTTCTGGATACAGTGTGTAAATAAAAATTTCATTCACATAAAGGTTTGTGGAGTCTTCTATACATTAATGACATTCTAAACCAGAAAAAATCCTGAGAGACACTGTAAAATCTGGATATCTGAGGTAAACATTTTAATTTTAATGCTTACTATTTAAACTATTCTGCATTTTGTAATCCTTGCTAGTTGGCTTTCAAAATATTTCTGTCTACCAATTATTTTAGTGTCTAGTTTTAAAAACAAAACAAAATTGCCAGGATATAACTAGAATATTATTTTTGTAAGGTATAAATTATTTTTGTTAAGTATAAATACTATATTAAGCTAACTTTTTTTATCATGTTAGTGTTTTTTTTTTCCATTAACAATTTACAGAATTCATAACAAAAGTCTCAATTTCATCCAGATGTATCTCAAGAGGCGATATATTGCTTCTTGCCTTTCAAGGAACCAAATAGTTCTTATGTAGCTCCAAAATAAAAATTTAGGTATTGTATTGTTCCTTATATATTCACTTGATGCTGTACTAGATTCCTTTTTAAAAGAGAGTGAAATTTTAAACCCTGGGAAGTCACACAAATAAAACAGAATATCAAAGATAAACAGTGTCTATGTTAAGGTATGCACGATTGTTCACACATTTTCATGTGTTCAGACTTAGATTCACTACTCAAATTCAAGTGCATGCCAGCAGCATTAGGTCTTGGTTTATAACCAGGTGTGGTGGTGTTTTTTTTTTTTTAAGCAAACAAACTAAAAGTCCAGCCTTGGTAGCAAGTAATTAGTGTTTGTATTGTCCACAGTGATATGTACTTTTCTGTTTATTCTGTAACTTAAGTCCTCAAACAGTAACCAGGAAAAATTCATAGCTTTTGCTGTTTAAGAGAAAAGCACGTTCTATTTCCTGCTGCTGGGGCTGGTATTGCTTTATGCTCAGTACATTGTGTGGTTGTTCCCCTGGGGGTTGTTCCCCTGGAGAATCTTGCAGGAGTTTCCTTACTAGGTCTGCAGGATGTTCTTCTTCATGTTTGCTCTATTCACTCCAGAAATTTGGTGAAAAATAAACTTACCCTCAATTATTTCCATGGTAAGTGGTGAAAGGTGAGTAAGAAGTAATTTTTCAGCCACCTGTAAAATTCACATGATCCAGACTGAGCTGGATTTTTTATATAGTCAAGATGCCTACAGTACTATTTCGACCCTGCATTCAATCTTCATAGTTGTGGTAGAAGAGAAAGAATGAGACACTGCCTGATGCAGAAATCTTGCTGTATGTCTAGTAACACAACCCTGGGACCAAAGCAGGGCTGGGCAGCTGGGGGCTGAATTAAGTCACCTTCAGCAATTAAGGCCTCAAAATTAGTATAAAGCTGCAAGATCTAGTGGAAGTCCTTATTACTTAGGAAACAATATTCCAATATTCTGTTACTTTCCCCCAGCACATTCAATTTGCATGTAGTCTGTCTTTTTGGTTTGGTTTGGTTTTAGTTTTTTGTTTTTCCTGTTCAAAGGGTAAGGTTCAGCCAATTTTGGCATCTTTTGCACCATTAGTATGCACTTTGATTTTTTTCTGATAAGGTAATAACTATTGGTTCCTGTGAATGCCATGTGAAGTAGGAATAGGATATTGTAGGGAGTAGAGACCAATGGCTATTTGTGGGGCTTTGAGTAGTGACTTAGAAATTGGAGTTGTTCTGCCTCAGGGCAGATTCTTAGTTCGACTTCATAGAATGGCTTGGAGTTGGAAGGGACTTAAAAGGTTGTCTAGTTCAACACCTCTGCCATGGGAGAGACACCTTCCACTAGACCAGTTTGCTCAAAACTCCATCCAGCCTGGCCTTGAAAACTTTCAGGGATGGGACATCCACAACTTCTCTGAGCAACCTGTTCCAGTGCATTGCCACCCTCAAAAAAATTTCTTCCTAATAGCTAATCTAAACCTACTTTCCTTCAGTTTAAAGCTATTCCTCTTCATCCTGTCACTACACACCCTGGTAAAAAGTCTCCTGCCTTTCTCTTAGGCTCCCTTCAGGTACTGGAAGGCCAAAATTAGGTCATTCTTCTCCAGGCTGAACAATCCCAATTCTCTTATTCTTTCCTCATAGGAGAGATGCTCCAGCCCTTTGTAAAATAGATAGGGCATCTATTATCATGGGCTCCTCATTGTATCTATTTCTTAATTCACAAGGCTTTTCAGCTATACACCTTTCAACTAAGGAAGAAAGGAAAACAACTTGGATTTCTTAAACTGTTACTGGGTGCTTCTGTGTTTGACCACACCACATGAACCAAGGAGCTATCTGGGCTGAAGAGATTTTTGGCAGTGCTGCTTCCCAATAAAATACCTCCCTTTTTCTTCTGCCCCAGCTCTCTGCTTCCATCACGAGACAGCAACTGTCTTGTTCAGTTTCTGGTTTGAGTTTTTGTTGTTCAAAAGGTTTTCTATGCCCATTAATACAAACTCATGTTTCCCCTGAAAAGCACACTTTACTTTTTTCTAGAGCACCTTTATTCCTTAGCTGTCTGTCCTGTATCACTCTGAGAAGAAAATAAATCTGTGAATGTTCTAGCCTTCATCAAACCTGATCTTTTCTGAAGCAAAACTCTTTCAAAAATCCTATTTTGAGCTAATGGAAAAGTTACCTGAACTGTTTTGGTGAAGCAGTGTTTTCTGTCAGTCTGATGATGCTGAAATCTCTAAAAGTCTCAGTTTCAAGACTTCATTGTACAACAAATTCAAAAATACTCTGTAGTTCTTCTGAGCATGAAGTTTTTAAATGCAATGTTCTGGGAAACTCCTGTCTTTCTAGGCTACAGAGAAGGTAGGAAATAACAAAACACAGGTATGGACCTGGCAGACTTGTTCCTTTTTGTCACTCATCTGTGACAATCAAATAATTTAAAGTTTTCTAGCTTCCCTTTCTTTCTCTTCACATATCTTTTCAGTTTCAGTGGATAAATCCAAATTGAAAAATTACAGAATGATGGAAATTGTTACTATTGCTGTATTGTCAAGGAGATTTTTTTTCCCTCTGGTTACAGGTTGTTACATAAACTTCAATAATGACATCATTGACGTCTTCATACCAGTTAACTGCTAGGATGTGTTCATCAAAGAATTGTGCACTTATGTAGCTTAATGTAATACTGAAAGTGAAGATAACCTCACTGTCATCTTGTGGTGCTTAATTTACTGTATATCCAAGTTTCTTATGAAGATAATTTATTGCTTAGAATGAAAGCCATAGCCTCTCATAATTAGATCATTATCTTTTCTCCAACAGTGGTATTTGGGACAAAAAAAAATTCCTTACATGTAAAAAAAATGTTGGTACTGTCAAATCTTCAAATTAACATTGACCTCAATAAATTTTCAAGTTTAATTAATTTTAAATGGAATCCTAGAACAGTTTTCTGTGGATAGCCAAGAAGCAGAATGTTAGCCTAAAAGAGTTGTTTCAGAAACAGTAATTGCTGTTGTAATCATTAAAGACTAATTATCTCAACATCTGGTAATGTATGAAATTAATATATGATTCTAATATAATAAAAGGACTTCCAACAGTAATACATACAAAAAAGAACTAAATACTGCTTTCACTGATGTTACCCTACTGTACTGCCGAGATGATCTGGTAACTTCCTAAGATCAGCTAACCTCATGTTCAATGGCAAAAACATGTCTGTCTCAAGAGAATGAAACAATCCCTGCCTCAAACTACCCCAAAATCCCAATTTATTTTATACATGACCACTGCACAACTGTAAATGAAAAAGAATTGTGAAAGAACTACAACAAAATAATAGACCCTTGAGATTTGTTCATATATAGCTAATCTTGTTCAATGGCATATATTACATACAAATAGATCAGTGCTCAAGAGAAGTCTTAGGGTGTAGTTGTTGAATATATGAATGATGGTATCATTTAAAAGAGAGGTATTTTGAAAATAGAAACAATTTTAGTGACCCTGAGAAAAGCATACAACACACTTAAAAAATTCTTTCAAGTAACTTTCAGTGAATTTGTTGTTCTTCCAAGTATCAGTTTCAACTGTATTCAACAGAAACTGACATTTTAGATGTCATGCCTCCTAGGTAATATCCAAATTACTTGGTTATTTTATATCAATTTATTTATATCAGAATTAAACTTGTGATGGTACTTAAGAGGGGTTTTTGTGGAGGTAGAGGTAGGCTTTTTAGGTGGCTTTTTTCCAGTGTTGTCAGCTCTGCAGTTTCAGGAAAGTTAAAGATATATTTGGTACAAGCTGAGATAGGGAACTGCTTAGCTTCACAGAGATTAGCTTTTCTTAAAATTTATGTAATGTGTTCAGTCATTGGAAGGTTATTGTTCTTGTAAAACTGTCAATCTTTTATAGTATAGAATATGTGATGTACAATGCAATGAAAGGGAACAAAACAGTTATAAAAATAATAGCTTTGAGCTCCTGGAATAAAAATTGGAGGAAAATTTTTATAGTTTACTTGTAAAACAGAGATTGTAATGTTATGTATTTTTGTTTTCTGTCATAAAATACAGGCTTTAAGGAATTCTACTTGTTAGTTTTAAAAACTATGATTTTTTTAAAGGAAGAATTTTGCCTTACAATGCTGACACTTCTTCACATTCCTAAGTATCTACCTACTTACCTTAGGTCATACCAGTGTGTAGAGGCAGTAGTTCTCCTCAGCACTGTGACTCAGTTCTCTCCTCAATTTACCCAGCCTGATCATTTACAGTTTGATCTCTCTTGTAGTTTCAATCACTTGTTTTGGTGCCATTTTCCCCAGCTGCCCTTGTGGCATCTCCGATGTGCTCTCCATGTGGGATCTTCCTATTAAAGCTTGCAATGTAACTTAAAGGAAACCTCTGTCCCTTCATATGGCAGAGAGGAGGAGGCACAACACAAAGGTACATTTGACTGGTGCTGTCCATGTTTCCTGCCACTCCAGGGTTTGTGCAGCCCCGGGAAGGGGCTCCAGGCAAGGCTGCTGGCTTAAATCCTAGTCTGCTTTCAGCAACATGGTAATGGTTGTTGCTTGACAACCTGAAGGAAGTTATCCTAAAGTTAAAACAGATGAACTTTTAGCTTCTAGAAATCTCTGCAGAAAACGCTTACAATCAATGCTTAATCTTTTAGTAGTCTAAAACAAACATTTTTGAGGGTTGTCATAACAAGAATAAGAATAAAATATAAGAGAAGTGAGCTTCCATTTAGCACCGATGCTGCTGATCACCATTCATCTGCCCTGAGTTATGACCTGCAGCCACTCAGGGTCACCACAACCAGCCCACTGTGGATTTAATGTGCAGGTTGCTGGCCAAGGACAAAGGAATTATTTCAGGAGGCTGCTGAACTGTGTGTGAACTGGGATCAATGAGTCATTGCCTTTCCCAAAACAAGATCTAAGGGGTAAAAGGGAAAGCTAGGAGGAAGAGGTACAAAAGAAAGGAGTATGTGCTTCATACGGCTCGTCTTGAGATTTGAAGTTCCTTTTCACTGGCCTTTTTAGGTGCTGAGAATGTGTGTGGGCAAGAACACGGTAAGTTCATGTTAGAAATACTTGTGTTGTTTTGCTAAATGCAGTGGTGGCACAGGATGGCTAGGAGGGAATCTGAAGGACAGATTGTTCATGCAAGGGAAGACTAAATCCCTGTAATTTAATGTTAATCTTTACCCAAGTTGTCCCCAACACCTCTAGTAGTATTTCCTCTCTTTTTTATTTGCTTTTATTTACTTTTGCTTCCTGTGCTGGTCATCTTTTCCAGAACTGGCTTCTAACTGGACATGCATAATGCTGGGCTGTGAGGGTCTGAGTCTGACTCTACACCTGTGCTTATGTTTTTGTCTTGGGTAGTCTTGAAATTTACATTGAAATTTAAATTGAAATTTTACATTGGGTAATCTTGAAATTTTCATTGAAATTTACAATTTATATTGAAATTTACAATCTACATTGAAATACTGTCTAAGAATTCTTGTTTCTGTGTTTTGTGGTTAGCAGGAATTTTAAGGATGAGTACCTTCTTGATCATTGTGGAAAGTGTTACATTTTTTTGCTTTATGTTAAGGAGACATTAAACAGAACAGTAAATAATTTGGCCTTTGCAAGGCAAAGGATTGTCCCCAACTGGAGCATCTAACAGATTTTTTCATTAAGCTCTTCTGTACTTTTTTTAGTGCAAAGCCAGTGTTAAAATTACTTCAAGATCTGCTTCAGATTCATTCTAACACGGAAAGCTTTGGAAAATATCATATCTGAGAGAGACATTTTATTTGAACCAGCATAGAATCTGTGTAGTATAAATATTTCAGCACACAAGAAGAACGAGCAAATCTGAAATTACATTCTTTCTCCTGTGTTTGCCAAAGCATAAGCATATTTAACTGCACAGAAAACAGTGGAAATCTCTGTGTATCAGTTAGTATCAGAACAAAATCTGACCTGGTTATCCTTAAAATTGATTTGAAACATAATAACGTATTTTTTCATGGATTTTATATAATATATCTTAATTCTTACGTTGGAAGTTGGTTTGCTTTAAGTTGCTGAGGTGATGAAATTGCTAGGGGGAAACGAAAAAAAGGGGGGAGGGGAATGAGGAAAACATCTTTCATTCTTCTATTTTTATATGCAAATAAAAAAGAGAAAAAATACTACTACAGGAGCTGGAAACATCTTGAGTAAAGATTAATACTACATTACAGGGATTTAGTATTTTTTATTTTTTCAGTGTATGTGTGGCTGAGTTTGGCCATGCCACCTCCTGTAAATAGTGTCTGAGCTTCATAATTTGCCACCTGTAAATATTTCTTCTCAAAGGCATTTTGCAGCTTGCTTTCAGAGAGTTTCAGAGATTATGTTTTCAAAGACCTATCAGAAAACAGCTTTGAGGTTTTGACTCTTTTCTCTTCAAGATTATATCGCTGTAGAAGAAAAATAGTGAAGTCTAATTTTTTTGTCCTGAAGAGTCTTGGAAAAGATCAAATGCTCAGCTAATGAATGGATTAGTGCTTTTTCTCATTGCTTTATGAATCTCAGATATTTCCCAATGGAAATATATAAATAGATTTTGATAACGAACAAAGAGAAGGCATATTTTATTCCACAAGTACTAATGCTGAAGGGCATGTCAAATACTGCAGGGTTTTTATTTTCTCGAGGAGAGAAACTGAAAATCACCAAGGATTTTGACCAAAGATTTTTTTTAAAGTGGTGGGAAGTAATTAAAAGTAGTAAGCACACAATGAGTGATTTCCAAATTTAAAAGGGTATTAGAAAAATCTGAAGCAGTGGGAGATATAAGAAAATGTGGAGCCTCATGTTTATAGAACCAGAAATGCCTATGCATCACCTGTTCCATTTCAAAGTCAAGGAAAATGAAAATGTTCCATATTAGGAACTGAGCTAGTCAATAGTACTGAAAGAAAAAATATGTATATTTTATATAATAAAAGAAGTAATTTTTATTACCTTTTTTCCCCCTAATCTCAAGTTCTAATTTGAGAGGGTGGATATTGTGAAAATATGGCAATCAACTGAATTTCTTGTCTTTCTCTAGGACTCTGTTGGGACCAGATGCTTATGCTTTTGCTAGAAGGTGCTAGTCAGTGTTTCATTTTAAACACAACTTATATTGCAGAGCTGTGGAATTACAAAAGAAATTCCATAATGAGCACAATTTTTTTCTCTTCAGAAGACCTTTTACAAGTTTCAAATCTTAGACTTACAAACACATATTAAATAATCATGAGGCAGTTGACATGCATCTTGGGAAGATGTCAAGAAGCAAAAGCCTTCATATAAGATAGAGAGGTGATATATTATTAAAATCTCATCTATCCTTAGTAGTAAGATAGTATAGTATTATATCCTCATATATTCTTAATAGTAATGCATGTTTTATTGTGGAACTATACTATTGTGGAACTACTGAACAACTTTTGAGCCAAACTGAAGCTTGTCCGTGCCTCACACAGATCCTACTTGAATTTCTTTTTCAAATCTACTTCTTTTCTTAGGCATATGATAATATTAATACAGAAAATATTTTATAACCTCATACATTTTATTACCTTTGTCTTGTTATTATACATCTCACAATTCTCTTAAATGCAGTTATTTACAGGCATAAAGCAGGAAAGTTTAAAAATCAGGACAGAAAAAAAGAGGTTAAATTTCTTCACATTAGTGAACTACTGTACTTTTTTTCTCTCAGCTTCCAAGAAAGGTTATAACAAATAGTGGGTCTCTGTTGTCTAGCAGAGGGTTTAATGTAGGTACCAACAGCCACTTATGTCTTTCATTTTTTAAAAACTTGATTCAGCACTGTTCATTTCTACAACTTGTCCTTCTGAGGTGGTACAAGAAGAGGAAAACTGTTATGAACTTTTCTCCTGAGCAAAAAGATAGGTGGTTCTATGGCACAATCAAGGATCTACCAGGAGAAAGAGGAGAAGAATCAGACTCAACAACCCTCAAAGTGATGAGGTTTCACATTTTTCTTCCTATTTTGCATGCAGTTATATGTCTGTTTTTAAAACTTGGTGCTAATTTTGGCTGAGCTGACACATATGTGACCCTGCACCAGTTGTTTGATTTCCCTGAGCCTCACTAAGCTTGGCAGAACAACCAGACAAGAACATAAGACCACTGGATAAAACAGATGGAAAAGGAAGATAAATTTTACACAAAGCACTAAGTTTTGAGATGATTTATTTAAGGGGACGATGTGAAGCAAGTAAGGGGCTGGATGAGACTCCAAAGAGATCACCTAAACTATCCAGGTAAGTCAATCTACTCAAAGGAATAATCCCACTGAGTTTTTGCTCTGAAGTACAACCTGTCCATCCATTTTTGTGCATGTATGGTTGTACACATTCATTTCTGCATGGCAGAGGATGCTGGAGAAGTTCAGACAGGTCAAAGGAGCATTTAAGACCTTGTGATTACAGTTGTGAATTGCTCTCATGCCATCATAAGCAACATGATAACATGCAGACAAATGTTTACTTTTGTAGAAGTATTTTTTGCATGGAAATTTCTGTAATTGCCTATGTGCATGAATAGCTTGAAAGCATAAAAAATAGCTTAAAAGTTAAAGTACATTTCTGGATTATGTGTACCTTGTGGGGGTTCCTTTGTTTTGTTTTGTTTTTTGTTTTGTTTGGGGGTTTTGGTGGTGGTTTTTTGTGTGTGGTTGTTTTTATTTTTTAAATTTGGTTTGTTTTTTTCCTAAGCTGCAAAGGATCTCTCTGTGTTAGGTAGACTCAGGGCAAGAAACTGCATCTGGAGAAGCAAGCAGGGTAGCTTACTACTAAAGTTAAAGTTTTGGCTAAATGATATGAAATGCATGTTGCTTAAAGGATGACTCTTAGAACTCAGGAAACTAGAAAACTTTTTCTGGTTTTCCTTGTAAACTAAATTACTGAATAAGTATCTCCTGGGCCTGTGTTTCTTATTACGACTTGAGAAAAAAAAGTATTAATGACTTAATGAGTGGTGACTGAAGCATACTCTTTTTTGCATTCTATAAACACAATTAAAACAAAATTGAACCATAAATATAGACAGGTAGTTCCACTTGATCTTTCTGGCTAGAAAATCAGGAACAATGACAAATGTTCTTATGACAAACTACAAATTGCTTTAAAGACAATGTAAGATGACGAACATTGATAGGGCACTGCAGAGTTAAGAGGCTGTTAGGATTTTGGGGGCAATTACATTTCTGTGGGTGTCAATAGCAATTCATGTCTATTCTATTCAAGGGAGAATTTTGTTCAGCCACAGGCATCAAACTGTAATGGATATACTTCTAGGAAATTATTCAAGCCAAATGTTTGTGCCAACTTAACAGAAGTGCTAATTTGTCAGACCATATGAGAAACTACTCGTGTCTGTGTAGTGAGGTTTTTTTTAAAATAATATTCCAATGCCAATAGATATTGACGTGTTCTAGGGGACCTGAATTTGCTAAGAACTTTAAATATCAAATTACCCTTTTCTTTATATTGCTAGGCTAACTTGTCTCTTAGATTCTGTCAGAGGTGATTTCTCCAAGTATGTTGATAATTATTCTAGTGATGTGGAGGTGAAAAGTAAAGCAATGCAATAAACAATGCACTCACTTGTGTATTTTAAAGTATGAAATTTATGTCCATCATTTTAGCTTTTCCAGATTGCTGAACAGAAGAAATTAAAAGTGGTCAAAGCCCATAAAAGTATGAGACAGCCTTGTCCCTAATTAGAGGTTTCAAAGTTTCTGATGGTACAGTCAGTAAAGGAGAAATAGTTCAGAGATTGCAGCTGAATTCATTACTTCGCCATTTCATAAATTTTGTATATTCTTGGAAAGCAATATGGAGAGAATCCATTTCCATTCACATTGAAATAAAACGCATTTTGCCTTCAGAGGTGTTAGAATGTCACTGAGAATTTTTTCAAATTTCACAGTACAGTCTATTTTATTTTGTAATGTAATTTAGCAGCTGAAATAGGTCTGCAAAGAGGCAGGTACTTGGAAAGATTATCAGATCACTACTGATCAGTAGACACATGGAATCACTCTTCAAATTTGAAACTAAACTATTCATACATAATGTCCTCCAATGGATGTCAGTAATTTACATGTCTGTGGAGTGCTCTGTGCAGCCTTTGTAGTGTACCAAGAGAAATCTCTGTTCAACAGCATGTCATTGCTTTATTTATATATCTAGATGTTTATTTTATTAAAGAAACACAATCAAAAATTACAGCTCTGTCTTCTGGTTCTTTGATGAAAGTGATACAAGGATTCCTTCAATCTTAGGAGAAATTACACACCAGTGGGCCTGCTTCCTCCCAAAGCCATCCAACAGTTGGCCAAGTGCTGATTCCACAGGTTAGGATGTTAATACGTTTTGAAAGCAAAACCTTTCCATCAACCTTGGCTCTTCTTTGGAGGAAGCTAGGGACGTACTTAAAATAAATTTTAAAAGTATGTTAACCATTAACAGCTGCTGGCTGAAGAGTCTGGGTTTTGCTACTGACAGTTGGCTTTGGTGTAGCTAATATCCAAGGGATATCTCTGAATTCCCAAAACGAAAGCTGAGCAGGTTTCTCCAGCAAGGCAAAGGTGCTGTGGGGTGTGTGTCTCCTTCATTCACCTCTGGATGGAAAAGGTGACCCAAAGCCTTGAGGCTGGTCACTATGGAAAGTAATCGTTAGGGGAAGGAATATTGGTATTACCATCATTTCACTATAGTAAGAAATTTATCTGATAATCACTTCAAGTTTAGTAATACTGTTAAAATGTTAGCAATTTAAAAAATCTTGATGTAATGAGCTTTTGCAAATATTGTAGAGCCTGACATCAGTGTACAATTACCAGTTAGTAGAAAGGGCAAAACAAGAGTATCCAGTTAAATATATTAAGGAAGATCACAGGATCATAGAATAATTTGGGTTGAAAGGCACCTTTAAAGACCATCTAGTCCAAACCCCCTGCAATGATCAGCAACATCTTCAACTAGATCAGATTTCTCAGAGCCTTATCCAACCTGACCTTGAATGTTTCCAAGGATGAGGAATTCTCTCCTGGAAACCTGCTCCAGTGTTTCACCACCCTCAGTGTAAATAATATCTTCATTATATCTAATCTAAACTGACATTCCTTCCATTTAAAACCATTACCCCGTGTGCCATCACAAGAGGCCCTGCTAAAAGGTTTGTCTTTATAATACTCCCCCTCATGGTATAGGAAGTTGCTGTAAGGTTATCTCAAAACCTTCTCTTCTTAAGGCTGAACAACTCCAGCTCTCTCAGGCTGTCTTCACCGGAGAGGTGTTGCATCCTTGTGATAAATTTTGTGGGCTCCGCTGCAAAAGGTTCATGTCTTTGTTGTGTTGACAGCTCCACGATAGATGTTTTTACTACTGTTGATATATACTCAGTAGATTGCCATTTCTTATGTTTCCTTGTGAGAATGTGATAGCACTACCTTCCCCATTTGAGTTATTCATTTTGTAGCTTTCAAATGAGCAGTGTCAGGCATGCTTGCTTCTTTACATTAGCTGAGTCGTGAGTTTTCAGAAGGATTAATACATACTCCTTCAGCTTTCATGGCTTTGTGCTGTGCTGAGACTCATAAAGCAAGAGGGATTGATAGGTTCAGCATTTTACTCATGTAACATGGAGAAATCATTTAGAAAAGTGATTTATGGTGTTGCAGTGATATGGTTCATAAAGGATAATGCCTTTCTACTTTAAATTCACATTCTATTACATAGGAAAGGCTTTGGCATTTGAAAGAAAAGTCAGCTGCGGTATCATCAATTTATAACAGGCTATTTGAATGTAAAATAGAGGGAAACACCCCATCAAACACTTTATTCCTGGTAATGTTTGCTTCCCCGATAGTTAATTAGTCATGGAGGGTGCCATTTGACAATTAGCTGTAGATTTGTGATTGTGGTGAAGAATGGTTGGAAGAGAAAATGAGAGAGACAGTAACCTATACAGCATTTCTGTATATGTAAAAGAGGTAATTTATTCAAGGACAAGACTTTAATTCTTCTGTCTTTGACATGTTAAGATGACACAAAATGGGAAGGTTGAGACAGGCTTACCTAGCTTATTCCCACTTCAATATTCAGCAGCAATAATGAGATTAGAATATATTTTCTTGTTATCAGCTGACCAGATACTTTTCAGTACACAGTAAAATGAGAGCTATTATACTGGTCCCCAGATATTTGAGTCTATTCCCATACCCCTTTCATCTTCCACATTTTTTTATTACTAGTTCTGATCTAAATCACAGCTCAGTTCTTCGCTCTCAGTTCAAAACCAGACCCTACCCATCAGCTTGGCTGTTTGTTGATTTTGGGAGCTACTCTGCCTGTGGCCACTACTCCTTGCCTAGTGATCACAGGAAGCAAGCAAGAACCTGCTGATGCAGCAGTAACACAACTAGTGCTCTCTGGAGATTTTTTTTTTTCCTTTTTTTCTTTTTGAAAGTACGTAAACATAACCGAAAAAACATGGTTTTGGTACTGCACTGGCATGGGCTGTGGCCGGAAGAAAAGAATCGTCAGACAGAAAGTTGGTTGAAATGACAGCAAAGAGGGATTTGTTGATTTTTTTAATGACATAGATCAGTTCTTCATACCCTGTGCAGAGAAGCAGAATAGCAGGCTCAGGGGACACACCTAAATCACTGTAAAGGGCAGTTGGGACCAGACCTTGCATTAAGTGGCTGAACAAGACAACACCTCTCTTGCTATGTACAAGGAAAAATCAGAATAAAACTTCCTTTACATCAAAGACATTAACCCTGCCTTCTTTATCCTTCTTCCCTTAATAATTAACTTATCTGAATGCTGACAGGGTGAATCATGGGACTATTCTAATTATTTATTGGCATGGTATTGGAAAAGATTTGTGAAAGACACAGCATAAACTTCTGTGTATTCTCAATTTTTCCCCATAAATTTTAGTGAAAAATGTGACTATATGCAAATCTTAAAATCTAGGAGAAACAAAGAAAGTAAGAACTTTGGTACAGCCTTTTAAGGAGGGGTATTAAGGAAGGACAATAGCTTTTTGACTTGATGAGGTTCAGATCAGGAAAGGGGCATGGAAGGTTTTGGTAACTCTTATATTTGCTCAGCAGAATTGATTCACACTTAAGAAATGTCATTTTTACTGTTGGGATCACTTTTTCCAGTTGTTTCCACAAGTGGGCCTTTAGCTAACCCTGAATTTATGTGGTTTGCTCTTTTCCTCTGAAGTCCTTAATAAAAACATCAATTACATAGGATCTTAAAAATGACCTTGTTGGTAGCCTGCAGTGATTGTGTACATAAAATCTTCAAATCTAGACTGCTTCATAATTATTCATTATAATTCATAACTGCACTCATCAAAGACTGTGGTGTGTGTTTGTTAGGGCCCTTATATAGGCTTTATTCACAGGTAATATGGAAAGACAAGAGAACTGCAAAACTAGAAGAAAAGTAGTTACCATGAATTACTGTAGCTTTGTTTGCTGCTGCTACTTTTTTCCTAAGCAAAGAAGATTTTTCTAAGAAAATTCCAAGAAAGAAGAGTGTTTCACTTCCATCTCTTTTGAATATTGGTTCCATAGCTGCATTTTTTGCTTTCTTCCATTTACCTCCCCTTACCCATCCCTCCAACCAGTGGCAAGCGCTGTCATAAACCTGTCTCCTGTTATTGCTGACATGAGAACAGAAAATGTCTTTATGTGGCAGGAGTCATTGTAGCTATAGATAACCACTTTATCTTTTTTTTAAAAAAAGCATATCTTTTTATGCTTTATCTTTTGGTTAGTAACTACAGTGGTATTCAGTACTCTGCAAAATTATTTATTTCTTTCAGTTACTTTCAGAGCTGCCTCAGACCCCAGATCATGGGGTCACTCAGGCCTTGTCTTCCTTCTAGGGGCACAGTGTACCACAGCTACGAATTTCCTCAAAAATAATCCAAGTTGTGAAATGATCTAAATGTGTAAGAATTTGCAGCATTGGGATCAAATTTATAATTTGCTTTTGGATGAAAATGTTGTTGCTCAGTTTGGATCCCTAGGATGCAAGGGTCAGAGGAGATGAAGGCTCTGGGAGATTAAGGCAGTGCTCTGCCATTCTTTTGCCTGTGAGCTTGAAAACCAAATCTCCTCTGAGAACCAGCTGTAATTAATACTCAGTTTTCTGGGTAATGGAGGATTTTGGTGCCCAAGAGAAAAGCACAGATAATACAAACCTATGCAAATGAAGTCTAGAAATATGAGACCTGTCCAAAGCCCATGCATCCCACTGCCACATACATAAAATGCTACTGCTTTCAGTCCTGAGATGATTTGTGTTAAATTTAACCTGAATCACTGAGAATGTCTACTTCCAGCGATATAAACATGGGTAGGTTTCCACTGCAGCAAGGTGGATCTGAGAGGCATTCTATAATTTTTCAACCATGTGATATGATGGCTTTACTGGATGCCAGTAAAAATCCTGTGAGTGTCCAGAGTCCTCAAATCCCATATGGAAGAAGAAGACACATCTGAGGAAACCAAAGAGGTAGAAGTAGTATCTTCTAAATTAAAGAGAAAATCATGAGATCTTGTTGTAAGCATGGCCTCATAATTGAAAGCAGGATTTTGTCCAGAAGGTTTAAGGAAAGTTAAACCACTTGAAAGCTCTAGTCCCATGCTTTAGGACACTTTTTGAGTCTTAAACTTAGGAGAAAAATGTTCATGTGTGAAAATTAATAACTAAGTACTCAGCAAAATTTAAATGAAATCTCCTAATCTTTCATTCAAGAAATGGTGCTGAACAGGGCAAAACTTTCAGGTGTCCTCCCAGCAGAAATTAAATTTCAAGTGCCTTCTTTTTGATCCCATTGTCTTATGGATTACTAAGCCTAAATCTTGAATTACTTGAAAATTGCTTGAAAATAAAGCACCTATTAATTACTTCTGTGAAGCATATTACACACAGTTCCTGTTAAATCATGGAGCCTTAAGACAAGACATACTTATGCATCTAGTGAGAAAGCCTAGAGAGAATAGTTTTCAGTAACAGACATTTTTCTGAATTCATGAACATTTGTAGAAAAACTTGGAGCTTATTTTTTTAATTTAAAGTGTATCTAATGTAAAAAACCACAGCTAACTTTTCTTTGTGCATACTTAGCTGAAGGTTATTTTACTAAAAAAATATTTTTATCCTCTGTTTTTTTTTCCTTCTCCTGCAATTATTCTTTGGGAACCTTATTTATAGAAGGAAATACCCAGTTCAGAAAATGATATACCTAACACCCAGTCAGTGGAATTTCACAATGGTGCCTCAGATAGATATGGCCATACTAGTCCTTTTATATTTGTATGGAGACCTCAAATTCAACCTACCCCTCTTAACTTAAATTTTACTCTTATAAATAGATCTTTAAAGATTAGCCTCTCTGAAAAATTAACTGTTATATTTTTCAGCATATGTCTGAATAAAATCTTTCCTGACATAAATTTGCAGAAAGGATGTTACCTCAGCAGAGGGGCAGAAAACAGATGGTACAAGAGTTCTGGCTGTATTTTCAGGAATTTTGAATCTGGCATGTAGTTTTATTTGAAAAACAGTGTGGCAGAGGGGAAGAAATTCAGAACATAAAAATATTTTATGACATTCTTCTCCAAATGAATTTTTTCATTATCTTATTTGAAATTTAGTTTGGTACTACTTTGAAAATAGGATGAATAGCACATTTGATGAAATGTTTAGGGAAGTATTATTTTTTCCATCATGCTAGAGTAATAAGGATGCACAGGTGCTTTGGATTGATGCGAAATGAAATGGACTCATCAAGTGTATTCATTATTGATGAATAATGATTACTCTTACTGTACAAGTAATTGGTATTTTCAGAAAGCTTCTGGCTAAGTTGTTTGGTAATCAAGAGCAGAATTCAGAGACAGTGGTAACTTCCTTTGCTACCTCTTTTTCTAATTTCTTTAGATGACCCCTCCAGAATTACTGAGGTTTTTTTGAAGGTTACTAACACAGAAGAATTATAACTGATGTAGCCATGTCTCCCATATTTACTGCGTCTTGTAATGGATCTTTACAAGTACTTTGTTGCTCTATGCTTTTACAGAGTCTACCTTGGATATAATGGTTTTCATATTAGTTGCTGTATCTACTAATTAAGTGTTGTAGAACTTACAAAACTGATATCATAGATAACCTATATATTTTTAAATATTCATATGTACAGGGTATGTTTTCTGTGGTTCTTCACACATTATTTTGAATACTTGATATTTAGAACATGTCATCTCATTTCAGCAATTGGTTCTCCATTTTTCAGGTGCAAAAGAAAGTTTTAGAATCTTCTAGGATTCATGGGCTCATCTATCTACACAGTTCACTGCTACACCTATTCTCATACTTCTATTTATAGTGCAATAAAGTCAGTCATTGTCACTGAAAATGCAGTGAGACAGTAGTAACGGATCACTAATTCTGTAGCTTTCATGCCATTAAACTATGTGTAAGTGAGCAGTGCAGAGAGTTAGGGGTAGAGTAGAACCTGGCACATATTCAGGAAAATGCATTTCCTTTTTCAAAGTGAAATGCTGGATGGCTTCACTCATATTATTGCTGAGGGGACCCGCCTAGCTGATGGGAGCACTGCAAGCCCTGAACCATCAGGGGAAGAGTTAGGGTGTGGAGGAAGTTGGTTTGGAGATTTGTCAATGCCTCAATCTAAATACCCCATGAAATAATTGTCACAGTACTTGATTAAGAAACAATGGTACCACTTTACATTTTCCACCAAATATCTCAAACCCCTTGCAAAAACCATTATACTGCAGTGTTCTCTAATAAGAATAAATAGCATTTAATAAAAGTGTAACATGCAGTGAAAGAAGTAATCCTATTTTCTATTATTAAGTCACTTTTTAGATTTTTCAATAAAGTTGTGATAACATTCTTGCATAGATTTTAACCAAGTAAATGGCTCAAGAGAGCCTTGGTTAATATTCTATAGAAAATCTACTGCAAAATTGGGAACAGAACCCAAGATTAGAGGTGACAACACTTTTGACTACCAGGGAGATGATAAGAGCTTGCAGAAAGCTTCACTGCTTCAGCTGTGTCTACTTTTGTAGAATGAATAATGTGGCATCATCTGAATGATTAGTGTGGGTCTCGTCATTCTCGGGTGAGTCATTCCCTCACACAGCTGGGGAATTGGACTGTCCAGCAGCAGCTCCTGCCCTGGGACAGCCTGCACCAATGCAATCGCGTGCTCTCACCAGTCGCAGGCAGGGGAAGAGCCATAATTGCCCCTTTTTTCATTCAGGCATGTCATTCTGGTCTCAGAGGGATCGATGGGACAAAGTCCATCTGACAGCTGCTTACTGGTTATGTCCTTTGGGGGTCAGTTCTGAGGCTGATTCTGTGTAATATGGTCTTAATGAACTGTATGATGAGGCAGAGAAGATATTTGTTGTGCTCTCACCAGATGATAGCGGGCAGGACTGCTCTTCAGAAGGATCGTTGTGGCCTGGAAAAATGGTACTTCTCACAGGTACTGTGAGAAGTCAAACATGACCAGGTACAGTCCTGCATGTGAGGTGGAATAACCCTGTACACGGATACTGTTTGCAGATGAGTAGCTGGAATCCAGCTTCCGAGGAAAGGCCCTGGGAATCATGGTGAACAACAAAGTGACCATCAGTCAGCAGTGTGTCTTTATACTGAAGAAGGCCAGTTGCACCCTGGGCTGTATTAGCAGGACTGCAGCCAGCAAACAAAGGGAGGCATCTCTTCCACTCCGTAGGGTGCTTGTGAATTAAATTCTGAAGTACTGCTTCTCTTTTTGGACTCACCAGTGAGAAGAAAGGACTAAGACATAATACTCTTATTGCTGTCTGGAGCTGCCTAGTGGGAGACTGTGTAGAAGATGGAGTGAGACTCCTCTTGGAGACACATGGTTTTGAGATGAGAGACATGGGTTGGTAGGTGAGAACTTTCTTCTAGATATGATGATTGTCAGATATATTGCTATGTAAGAGAGATATTAATTTTTAATCTTGAGGATGGTCAGACACTGAAACAAGTTGCCCAAGGCATCTTTGGAAGTTCCATTATTTTAGAGATTGATTCAGCTAGACAAGTACATGAGGTCCACATGAAGTGGACCTTTTTAGGGCAAGAAGTTGAACTAGATGACTTTGAGAGGTCCCTTCCATTCCATGAATCTTTCTAGGTTTGTGTAGCCTGTTTTCATGAACACCACAGTACCATTACAAGTTTTGCAACAGTATGTAGGAAGCTGCTTATCCTGTAAGTTATTGTTTTGAACCTTAAAAATGAGAGTTATATGGAAACTGAGCAATTGTGATCATAGAGTACAGCTCTATTTTCTGTAAAGCTGTCAGACCTTCTGAGGTTAGTTTGAATTGCAGTTCACTGAAAAAAAAATTGAAAAAACAAATTATTGATTATACTGTAGAGCTGCCTGCTGGCAGATGACACCAGTCCCATTTACTTTCCTCCCTCCCTGATGTCATTTGGACTATATCGGTTTTCATGACAGGAGTTCCTATTTTTACAGCGATGACGACTTTCCTGCAAGGTTTCTCATGCTCGTTTGATTCTGTCCTCTTGAACTGATGAAACGACCTCAGTGCCCCAGAGCACATCATTCTTCTGTTCACATCAGTGGATTTTCTTCCTGTCTCCACCCATTCATGGTTTTGTGGCTGTCTTCTATAAATGACTGGCTTTGTGGTACTCACTCCAGGATGCTGCAGCTTCCCAGCTCCATTTGTCATTTGCGTTCAAGATATATAAAGCAGGCTACGCTTCAAATCTTACAGTTTAACACTTGTACCTGTCACTTCCTAGTTCTCTGATTGTGAATCACAAATATTGAAAATAAATCGTCACACATTTGGGTTTCTTCATTGTTTCAAAAATGTTTGATCTGTGTTATCACAGCAGACACAGCTCTGCCTTTATGAGACAGGAAGCAAGAAATATTAAACAAATGAGACGGACAAAAGTAGCAGCTCCACTGAGGCAGCAGGGCACTTTGCAGCAGAAACTACAAGATGGACTAACAGGGTCAGTATATTCATCAAATAGCTGATAGGTTTATGGTCTACTGCCCAGTGCATGAGAGATGTGTCTGTAAGAACTGGTGCAACACATTGACATGTATCTAAGTCCAAACAGAACAGTCATCTGTGAAAACATGTTCCAACTGCGCTCATGCCACAGAAAATGAGAGGCCGAAAGCAACCAGTGGGAAAGTAGTCTTTTAAATGTTTTGCAGTTTATTTCTGACTTCCCTGTAGTTGGCAAAATTAAAATTTCTTCTTGAGCTACATTTAATATTGTCACAGTAAAATAAAGCTAGGCTCAGGTCTAGTTAGGTGTCCTTGGACTACTGCTGTGGGTTTGTCTAGGCAGGTAGAACAACGTTTTACACTGTGGTTGGTAAATGGTGCTGGAATGTGTAGCACCATGATAGCTTGGGGGTAGATAACCTTAGGATTGGCTAGAAGAAAATAGCTCTAAAGCTAGAGTCATACTTAGTGTGGTGACACACTTTATAAGTACAACCTACATTTTCACCCAATAAGGGTAGTAAATGAACATAGAAAACCTGCAATTCTGTTCAGTGTGGAAATACAGCACCAGGACTGTGTGTAGGATTAGGAGAAGGGTGTGTCCTTTCTTTGTTCTATTATGCAAACCAGACAATACATTCAGTAATTCAATCTAATCAGACTCTCACAATCAGGTGCTGGCATAGAACTATAGCAAATATTTCCTGAATTCTTAGCCAGCCACATTTACAGCAATTGGGAAAAAATATGACATGGTAACCCGTTCATTGCCTGTGTCCATCCCACAAGAGGCAGCAGTCCTGTGGAGTCACTTTGATCTGATAGGCCATAGATGCTTACCGTGGCAGAAGAGAAATTGCTGCTTATATTTTTACTTCTGTCAAGGTTTTTCCATAGGCTCCCAGGAGCAGGTCTGTTCTCGCGCTGCAGCCTGATGAAATGCACCCTAGGTCACTGTCAGAGCCCTTTGGATGTTCCTTTTTTAAGGTTTGTTGATAATTGATCTTCCTCTGGGAGCCATGAGGATGTTTATTAGGCATGGGCAGGTACCTGATCTGTCTTGTTGTCAGCTGCAAACCAGTCTTCTAAATTACAGGCAAATCAAGGCTTTTAAGCAAACATATTCAAGAATCAGCTGAAGATTCATGTGAATATTCCACAACTGCTAGAAATATCATCCAATAATGCAATATCACAGCTTTGCAGAACAGGCTGTTAAAATGCCATGGCATGGGCAGAGACAAATTAATTAATAAGTGAACAAAACCACTTGCAATGTAGAAAGCTCTACTAATGATAAAAATACGCTCAAAATGTAACTGTGAAATGTAACAGCATTGATTGATTCACTTTTTAAGCAATTAAAGACAACATTCAGAAACACAAAGTAAATTCATGTTTCAGTGAATGACAGACATTACAGGATCTGTGCAAGGAATGATCAGAACAGCAAAATGGACCCTTTAAACAGCAGAGGTCAAAAATTTTCATGGCTGGTACATGAAAAAATCCATTTCAGACATTTAATTCTGAATGCAGCTATGTATGCATGCCATCTTAAAATGGATTCTGTTTCCTAGGAAGGTCTTTACTACCCTCAAATCGCTCAGAGATGTAGATTTACTACCATTCCTTTTTCTATTCCTGAGAGATTCCCAGTCCCAGCTGCTTCCCTCTACACTTCTTTGATGACTGGAGCCAGTTAAAAGGGATAAACAATATTCATGACCCTCTGCAAGTAAAACAATCTCAGGTTTCTGACATTAAATCTAAAATTCTTGCAGGAAAGTGTGTGTGGGTGTGCAGGCTAGAGATTAAATGAAATAATTCTTGCCAGCTTCTGTTGAGCAAATTAAAGTAATAAATACATTTAATTAAATGAATATGTTCAAGGATATTAACTGCTTACAGAAACTGTATTGAAAAAAGCAGGTTAAATTAATTATTAGAAATACTTCTATATTTTCTTGTTACTCTCTGTGAAGAGCTAGCAACAATAAGGACCAAAAAAAGATTTAAGATGGTACTTCCAGTCCTTGACTTGTGGGAAAAGTTCTCCATTAACTTCAAGAGCATTTAATCAGAGAGCAATTTATGCGTATTTTATCTTCAGTTGCAATTTTTCTTAATTTTCAGTTTCAGCATGTCTCTTTCTGGATGAACATCTAGTCTGTTTTCACCAGTTTAGCCATGGTACTAAAGCTGTGGGAGCCCCTGCTGCTTTAGATGCAGCCTGAACTGGTGGATGAGGACATTGTTTCACACTTGAGAACACTCTTTATATAACTGTGCCTGGCTGCCTCTGGCAGGGTAGAGCCACGAGGAATAAAACTGTTCACATATTGCAAGTGGTTTTTATTCTCTTAAATCTCCAGATGCGATGGTCTAATAAGACACCTGAATTCAGGGTAGATTTAGCAAGCTGGAGGAGGATGAAAGTTGCACTGGAATAGGTATAATTTAAGTGTACTATCCTGAAGCTGTCAGACAGACAAAGCAAGAGTTCTTTGATTCAAAAATCAAACAGCACTCCTTAGAAGACCATAATGTGTGAACAGTAGTTCAAGCGAAAGAGGCTACCTTCTAGGTAAGATGTAGTGATCTTCTTGTGGAATCCTGTGTCTGTGTGCAAGGTCTGGCAGCTATTAGTGGTACAAGTTTTCCCACTGTTTCATTTTCTCTTCATTTCTGTTAAGGTCTTTAGGTTTCACACACGTGACCTTTCCCTCTTTAATTCTTTTTCATCCTCTATTTTGAAAATCTAAAATGCTCTCTAATTATTTAATGAGGTTTACATTAATAATTTCAATTTCAAACCTCACAATATGTCTTAATTTTTTTTTGTTCTGGCAGACAGTCAAGGATTGTGCTCCCCAGTCATTAAGACTAACTACCAAACCTGGTTCTAATCAGAAGGATCTAAAAGTACTTCTGAGTCTGGGGCTACACAGACATATTGACTCCTTGTTTTTATGAGAATGAATTAAGTTTCAGGATCTGGAAAGGTCTGTAGTGCACAGGCATGACTGGGGAAATGTGTATGAACCTAAATGTGGCCTCTTATACCACACTGCTCACAACTGAGGTCCCAGTCAAGATTGTCTCGGGCTGTTTTTTTTGTTTGAGTTTTTTGGGGGATGGGGGTGGGTTGGCTGCATTTCTGTTTGGTTGGCTGGTTTTTTGGGCTTGGTGGTTTTGAGGTCTTTTTAATAAAAGTTTCTCTTTCAAGTTAACTGACTTAATTTTCTCAAGGTATCTTTCCCTTATTTTTCTCTAAGGCAGCTATGCGTGACTCCTGTGGGCTGGGTCAGGATGACCCTATGGTTTGTAAGTATTTTGAGTGATCAGGCTGCACCTGTGACAGAGTTTATTGGTGGAGATCCAGCAGATAATTTCTGGCCAGATTTTAGTTTAAAAATCAGAATGAAATTAATGAGTCTTGCTGCTTTAGAGATAAAATGTTTTAACAAACTTCACGAAGTCCATACAATTATTTTGTTCAGCATGTCCTGAATGGTATGTGTTACTAACCAGGTAAGGACAATTATCCTTATTGCTGTGTCACTTGCCTATCACTCATGCATATATCCAGCCCTAGAAGAAATAATAAGATAAATACATATAGATATGCATCCCGGAAACAAAATTATGTAGCTTAATATTTAATTTAATTGACTGCACAATAAATTGTTTGCATCTGGGATAAAAGAGTTCTGATTTATTTTACTTTTAATTGAATTACAGAAATAATATCACTAATGCTTTTATTTCATCCTGCACACTTTAAAAAAATCAAATAATTAACAGAATATTGAATACATTGAAACTTAACTCTTTGAGATTGAACTGAGATATAAGTGGGAAAAAATAGTATGCTAAGGCAAGCAGCCTAAAGAGGTGGTGTATTGTACCCTTCCTTAGCAGGCTTATGTAGATATTGACAAACAGAAATGGGATAAAGGGATCTGTTTGGAATCCCACTTGTTTATGACATGGAGCAAAAGAAATGGTGGTGACAGTCAGGCCTACTGCATATGGAGAGTTTCTTCTCTGTTTCAGTTGTGCAGTTGTCCCCTTCACCTTCTCAAGAGTGCTACAGTAGTGCACAGAGCACACATTTTATCCATGGAAATGTACTGGAATGAGAAAAAAGGGTGATTTGAATTTCTGGATTTCCTCATGTGTGGATGTATACAGCTACATTTTTCTGTTGATGCTCACTGTATATTTTCACTGTTCCCAATGCAGATTATACTGAGGAGGTGCCAGCAATATTAATGTTGATGTTACCAGTACTACTTCACATCACATTGCTAACCCCAAATGCTTTTGCTTCTGTGCAGCATACCCTTCTTCCCTTTTCTTCATCATCAATTGCTGCTGGAGAAGCAGCTTGGAGGAGGGAGTTGTGTTTGCTTGGTTATCCCACTCCTAAGCCTTCCTAAGAAAATCCTGGAGTGGGGTGGAGCAGAACTACAGCACATGTGGGGCTATTGGGAGCCTGCAAATCCTGTTGTGGGACTGGGCAATAGGAAGGACTGTGACAGGATAAGAGGTCCCAAAACCCTGAAACCTTAAAAGGAGAAAATTTGTAGCTCTTTTAATTCCTGGCTAATGGGGGAGAATGGGAAGGGCAGGTTGGAAGAGGAGAGGAAGGTGAAAGACTTATGTTCTCATAAATATCAGCTGTGAAACTATATGTAAAGTATCATAATACTTTTTCATTATAATATCAGTATTATGAGAAATATGTGAGTTTTTGTCCCTCAATACATCTTAGTTACAGACTATGTTTAGTTTTGAAGCACACAGTTTACATATATTCTGTATCCTTCTGCATATAAGAAATATCAGATTTCATTACTTGTTCTCATCCAGCTTGGTGACACCAAAATTTTGTGACTTTGTTTTGAGCAGACTGAAAGGATGACTGAATTGTGAATAGCAACTTCCCAGCTGCTGCTAGTCTCTGTGGGCTCAGTTCAATTAGTTCAATTGACTTTAGGCAAGAAAACCAGTCCGATACAAATCTGTGTGAATATGACATGTAAGAATATGATACAAACAGCAGTATGTAATGGTAGCTTTAGACACACAGAATATTTTAGATACAGCTTTAGAGACCTAAGTTCTCTTTCCACAGGAAGTTAAAAACCTACAGAAGACTAGTCCAATCTAACTTGAATGCCTTTCATTCTTAAAAGCAACTGTCAAGGAACTCCCGACAGGGACTTTAGTTCCAGAAGACTTACGGAACTGGACTCTTTCTTCATACAGTGAATTGGCCAGATATTCTTGCAAGTGTGTGACTGTACCCCTCAGGATCTGACCTATAGACTATAAATGTCACTTCCAAACTTTATGGCAGCAGGGAAGAGAAATGACTTCAATATTTTAAAAAGGCTTCTAAGTGAATTCAATCTGCTGCTAGCAAATCATGATAAAAATGGCCAGAATAGCCAAAGTAATCTTCCTCCACACACCCAGAGAATTCAGATCATACATATTCATATAACCCTCATGCCAATTATTGGTAAATCCTACCTAGCTCTCTCCTTTCCCCAGGAAAGCGCTGCTCTCATTTCAGCAGGTGGTGTGCCAAGTGGAACATGGTAGATGACAAAGGGGTAGTTCCTAAACAACTGTGGTGCTGTCTTTACCTCTCTCTGAAGGCACTTGTATATTATCTGAATTTTGGCCAGCTGGTGGTTCCTAGCTTTGAAAGAGCTTTGTCTTGTTAATAATCCCATTTTTGCTTCTTTCTCTGCTCCAGCAAGCACCAGGCCAAGAGCTAATCCACAGCTCAGCTGTGAGCCCTGGTTTCACAGCATCATGTGGTGCTTATTCAGGTTCCATGGACAGTTTCTATGTTTGCTGGGTGAAAACACTAGTTTACAGTTAGAAGTTTATTTTTCTCTCCTCTTTAAGAAGCCATGTAAATTGGCCAAATCATGAGGACGTGCTAGTTCCAGTGTCAAGTCAGTGGCTCCAAAGACTATAAACTCCAAGTAAAAAGACCATTGTAGCAGCAAAGATAAATGACTCTAAGATAATTAAGACACAGATGATTTTTTTTTTTTGGAATGCCAAGAAAAAGATCTTAATAGTAAAACCAGGAAAAAAACCCAACATCTTGGCATCTTTCACAAGAAGTTGTATTTTGAAATATTTATATTTTTCTGGACTCCACACTAATGTACAAACTATAAAACCACACTGGTGATTAGTCAGGAATTATTGAGATATTTGATAGTTATTTTTCAATTTGATTCTTGTGGATGAGTTCTTATGTTAACAGTAAAACAATAACTTTGTCTCCTTCAGTTACATCAGTTTAGGTTCTGACCTAATTTTAGTATTAAAGAACTTCCAAAACTAAAATTGCTGGGAGAAATAAAGCTCTATTTTAATTCCCCCCCCAAACTCTTTCTGTATTTTTCTCCCTCCTCTGTATATCCTACTCACCAAGAGCCTAGAACTAATAAAAGACCTTAATTTTTAAGTTGACTACATAAATGTAAATGTGAATTTATGAGAAACAGTGCTAAATGCATTTCAATATATCAGCACTTAAGAAATTTCTGGGCCATTACTTACATAGCATCCTTATTCTCNGACAAAGCATGCTGCTGTGTTTTGGGATGAAATTCTAATCTGACCCTGAAGTTTTCGCACAGAAAATGAGATGACACTGGCATCAGGCAAAACAGTTCTGTTGGTTTGCCATCAGCACCCCCTCGCGGTGAAATTCATTATTTTCTTATCAGAAATTTGATTTGCTCACACGGATTAGATCAAAATTCTGGTAAAGCCTTGTAACATTTACAGTCTGTGGGAAGGAATATTTACAGGTCCCACCTGCTAAATTTTAAAAATTAATTTTGGGCATGAAAAAGACGAGGGGAGGGACCCCTCCCCCCCCATTTTTGAATCAAGAATGTTGGTAGCAAAATTAAAATATAAAAATGGGAAGCATAAAACAGTTTTTCATTCTCTGACATGAAGCTCTTATTATTATTTTTTCTTCCTGATATTGAAGCTGTTACATACAAAAAAAGGGCTTAAACTGAAAATCTGTGTTGAACATGATATTTTTAAAAAGTATGTTGAGGTTGTGCTACTATTTATGTTTTACTTAATTTACATTTTAGAATGATTAAACATTACATCTAAAACAACTGATAATTAAATCTTGTTAGACAACACATAAAAGCACTTAAAAAGTGGACTTGCTTGATACAAGAGGCTGAATGCCACAATTTTTCACTGATATTCAGGCTTCTCTGCTGAACTTAGTTACTTTTAATCAGAATAGATTTGTATATTGAAAGCAGATAGTACATGTTTAAAGCTGCAATGTCCTTTAGGCAGTCCAAAATCATAACCAGTAAGTATGAATCTCTGTTTTTTCACTCTGACAAAGTGAAGACGTCAAAAGTAAGAGAATTCTATTAATTAGTAGAAATGAAAACAGAGCTGCAGCACTTAAGTTTCTATTGCTACTGTGTATGTCAGGTTATGGTTTTGAAGGGTGTATACAACCAACCATTTCTCTTTTTCTCTCCACTAAAAGACCTGTGGTTGTGTGTAGCAGCTTTAGTAGCCACTGGAGTACCTGTGTTCCCTGACACATCCAATTTTCATGTATGTGATGGTTTTGTAGCCTTCCCACAGAGAATTAGGGGCATATATGGGTAAAAAATACTCATTTCAGTGTCCTGTGAAGTATCATATCTGACATACAGTAAATCTCAAACATCAGCAAGAGTATACCCTGCAATTTCATTATAATCTCAAAATTCTGCATTTCTCATATCATTCCATGTGTTTTCCTTCTCTACTTACTATAAGAAAACTATTTTAAGCATTACTGAAGTGATGGGCAGAGTTGAAATGGTGTATAAGAGGTTTTAGACTAGTGTAGAAGAGTCTGAATTTGCAAATACTGTGGTTCTGTGTTTGGAATTCTTAACAGCTCCTGTTTCTTTCCTCTTTGCTGACATCTCCTCTGAGAATGAAATCTTCAAATTTTGTCAGCTTCAGTGCAATGTGGCACACCTAAACATTTCCTGACAATTTGGAGTTGAGTAAGTGCCAACTCCTTCTACTAACATCTGTACCTGGGTTAAGATAGATTGACAACCTTATTTAGTGCTATCATCATTTATTTGAGTATCTTTTAAAGATGGTTTTATTTTCCTTTTTATTAGGAGTAGATCAAAATCTACCACCTGTAAAGTAATCAAGAAGGTGTTTCAGAGCCAGTATAATCAGTGTGAAAATGGAGGGTGATGTCACTAAAGAGTTAATGAAGAAAATGAACGACATGGGGAGGAGGAATTTGTATTCCAACTTTTGACACGTATCTCATCTGTGGGTTGATTAATACTGTGCAACCTACCTTTAAGACACTAAAATATTGGCTCTATCTCATATTTCTTGTACTTTGGACAGCACAAGACAGACTCAGTTTGTCATATTTAGCATTCACTCCCCTTTGACTCACCCAGCACTCCCAATCATTGGATTAGGAATGTTAGATGCTACATCTCTAACCTCTCTTAGTTTAGTCTGGTATTGTGGTCCATGAACCAGTCTCTCTCTCTCTCTCTCTATGTGTGATGATATAATTTCCTTTTCATATCTTCCTGTCTTTTATAAGTTTAATGCTCATTGGGTGAAGAAGTATTTTACTTGTTTTCAGTAAGCTTCCTACTAGTGTTTTGACAAACACTTCCTAGTTCTCTAATTGCAGGATTTTGTGAATAACAGTTTTATCTTCAGGTCTTCCATTGCCTACATGACTCCTTAAGACCTCTTTAGCCCCATACTGAAGCCTTTCAGCCTTTCACATCTCTTCTCATAAGGCTGCTTTCTAGCTCCTTGATTGTCTAGCTGCCCTTCTCTGTACCTTCTCTAGTTCTTATCTCCTTCCTCAGATGCAGAAACCAGAACTAGGCATAGCAGTCCCAATCAGGACATGGTCAAAATTTCTTAAAATAGCACAGTGATGTCCTGCTCTGAACACCTTTCTGTTGATGTCCAATACTTTATTGGATTTTTTAGGTTATTGCTGTACAATGATTTCAGAGAACTGCAAGTGATGAGTCTAAAATCCTCCTAAATTACAGCTGAGTTTTTATGAATGCAGCGCAGTGTGATTTATGCAAGATTTGGGGTAGTTTTTCCTTATTGCACCTTTTTCTGTTAACTCATCTGCCACCTTTTTACCCACTGAGGAAGTTTGTCAAGAATTTTTGGCATTCTGGGCCGATGACTTGGCTTTGGGCCACCTCAAAGAGTGGAATTGGCTCCAGGCTTGCAGGTTTCATAGCACAGTGGTTTTCTTCAGATCATTGATAAAGAAGCTGAATGAAGCTGTAACCAGCATAATTCTCTGGGGAACTTGACAGCTGACTCCTCTTGATCTTGAAAAGTGTTCATTAAGCCTTGTCTTTTGATTCATATGAAGCTGTGAAATACATTTTCACCCCTCCAGTTCTGTGGCAAATGTTTTATTTGATAATAGAAGTATTTTTAAAAATCACTTAGAAGGAGTCTTCTTGATTTCTTTTATCCATATGTCTACTTGATGCACTCAGAGAACTCCAGAAGGCCAAGAAGCCAATGTTTCCCTGGCAGCAAGTCCATGCTGGCTGCACTGCTCCACTTGGAACACAGGCCCTGTTGCAGTAGTTTCACTGGCTGGGTGCCAGGTGCCCTCTAAACTGGCCTATCATTCCCCAGTGTGACAGGGGAGAGAATAAGGTGGAAAAAAAAGAGTGGGTTGAAATAAGGCAGTTTATTAGAGTGAAAGAAAGAAACAAGCAAAAGTTTGTGCCTGCAAAAAGTTCATCTCTATTGGCCACCAATGAGTGACTTCTGGACGCTTCCCAAGAAGCAGGGCCTCAGCACATGTAGTGGTAGATCTGGAAGGCAAACACTGAAGTATAACAAATGCACCCCCTTTCCTCCTCCCTCCCTTAGCTTTTATATCTGAGCTGACGTCACGTGGCATGGGATGTCTGTCCCTTTGGTTAATTTGGGTCAGCTGGCCTGGCTGTGTGCCCTCCCAGGACTTTGCCCACTCCCAGCCCCTTGATGGGAGGATGGAATGTCAGAGGGACAGTGCTGCTCAGCACTGGTGTGTTATCAACACCCTGCCAGCTACCAGTGCAAAGCACAGCACTCTGAGGGCTGCTAGGGGAAAAATTAACTCTACTCCAGTCAGACCCAATACACCTCTGTTCTTCTTTTCTCCTAGAGTTTTTTGTTTGAGATGGATGCACTGATATGTTGAACTCACATTGGTCTTCAGAGTCTCTGATGAGCTACCCAGTGACACACCTCAGCTGGCCTGATGTGTTTATCCTAATGCTTCCACCCTTTGCTGTTTTCCATTGTTTTATTCATTCCCACACAATTTTGTGGTTGCCACTGAGGAATAGTTATAGATATGGCCTCTAGGCCACTTTCCCCCTCCATCCCACTCTAATACTACCTGCGTAGCTCTGGCTTCTGCAAAGTGGCTGGCCACTTCTCTTTCACTCAGTTTGGCTATGCAGTGAGTGTGTGGCCTCTGCAGTGCTGCTTTCCACAGCATCTGTCCCTTTTGGAGTCTGCAGGAAGTGTCAGTGCAGTGGGTGCACTTTTGGTTATTATGTGAGTCTGTCATGGGGTGGTGTTTTGGTGGCTGTGTTTTGTCTGGGGGTTTGTTTCATAGTTTGTCTTCCTCAAGACAATGGATAGTTTATTCTACCAGTGCTGAGAGTACTGTTCTTTCCAGAAGAATTCACTGGGCCATCACTGCAGTCCAGTTGCTATGTGTAGGGGTGGTGGTGCAATGTCTGCTTTCACCCTTATCTGGATACCTGGTGTGGTATTGGCATCAGGGAACCATCACAAGCACTTGAACTGCCTGAACTCCTCCAGAGGTAGTAAGTACAAGTTTCTCTTGGGAAATGGGATCAGATGTCCTGGGGCAGTGCACCCAAACTGTGTGATCAATATGGGAATTGGTTCAATATGGGAATTGGTTATCCCAGAGAGACAGAGAAATTCCAGTTTCCCGCAGCTAGTTTACCAGTGCAGAGTTTGAGGAATTATGTACCAATCTTCACTTAATACAGCTGTAACAGTCCATGGAGGACTCCCTTCTTATCTTCCAAAAAATGAAGGAGAAATGTCAATTTGCTCAGGAATAGAAAACACTTGACAGTGTTACTTTGACAGGTGCTGCTAGAGAAGAGTGGGCCAAGTTGGAAAAAGTAGCACATGAAAACACTAAGACAGAAGGGCATCCCAAAATATGTCAGTTATCATTCTTGTTTACTTTTGATTGACAGTGACTAAAAGAAGCTCATAGCTCTGAGCAAGAAAACACTGGAGTGATATCTGCCATATTTCAGAAGGCAGACTATTGTAATTTTCTGAGGTGTGGGAGGAGGAAATCCAAATGTTGTTGCTTTCTGTATCTAACACCAATTTCTCCTTTGAATTGAAATTACCTACAAGATTCTAAATTTTGTCTAGCTACATAGAAGCATCTGATAATCAGGCAGAAGAATTAAAAAAGCTATAAAACAGGGCAGAAGAGAGAAAATGCAAGCCTAAAATTAAAATTTAAAAAAATGAAAGAAGTTGTTTCTGGATTCCTTTTCCAAATCAGGGAAATGAAAATTGCTGCAAATTCAGCTAGTGGTATGGTGAAAGAATATATCTCACATCTGGGTGTTATCTAGTGTTTGACTCTTTGCCATAGGCAGGTGACAGCTAGACTTCTCGGCTGATCATTCTCAGGCAACTATGAAAAATGAAACAAGATCTGCATTACTCCCCATCACATTTACCTTCATCTTCCCATGCTGTACTGCTTAGCTGGACTACTTCATGCACTGCTATATAAAGAATAATTGTGGACATCCTAGAACAGAAGTGGATTTTTAACTAGGATTTTGTTTCATTGTGACTGTGGAGAGCTACTGTCACCAGATTGTCCTGTTTAAAAACATAGCTCTCCATCTGGTTGCCAATCAGGAAATAAAACAAACACTCGTTTAGATTAGTTTGCTTTGAACTGAATTGAAAATTACTTTATCTTGCTGAAAAAACTCTTGTATTTGTTTCATGCAAAATATTCCATGATAATCTAAGAATTTTATTTTGATGCCTTTATGTCTGAGGAGTTGATTTCAGCATGATCTCAGATGCAGTGCAGAGACGTGAAAATACAGAACATAAAAATGCCTTGCCTACATAGTTGGCAAATGGCAGAGAAGGTTTTAAATCTTTTCTCTGAAAAAAGCTCCAAAGAAGCACCAATATCTACCCTTTTCTCTTTTTTTACTTACATATTCTTATCCATGGAATTTCTCAAATTAATTCCAAAACATTTGCTATATTAACCCATCAAATTTGTTTGCTGTCTAAATCATTAAAAATTATGCCAAGTGCTACATTAAGAGTAATGGGTTTTATTGCAGCTGAAACTGGTGGCTTTCTAAAAATATCTGATTTTAAGCCATTTCTAGGCCTATACATTGATGTCAAACCTTACTATATTTCTTTCCCATTTCTCAATTAACAAAATCTTTCTCTTAACAAAGAAATGCTAGCATATTGCAGTCAATTTTATGCCTTCTAATTAAGTGGACTTCTCAAGGGTATAATTTCCTGCAAAAATTAAAAACCGCATTGTTGATTTTGGTCGCTGATGTAGGAGGACGATGGTAATATATATTTGGAGACAGGGTGCTCCCAGGACATGTGGTTTATTTGCAAGGGTTGTCAGCTGCCAGCTCCCAGCTGAAGGGTCGTCCCGAGAGAGAGCTTTTCCTGTTACAATCAGTTTTACCCCATCCCATGTTGAATATTCTGATTTACAATAGCCAATGAGAGCAACAAGATTTACATAAGGCGCTACATCCTAAACATTCAAATGCTAATTTCTAAGATAACATTTTCCTACCTCAACAGTACCCTCCACCCATGGGTCTTGGGCCTGTCTGAGGTATTGCTCAATATCCTGCCTCATGGTGAGGCCAACTTACATTTCAAAAACTGCTTTCATTTCTATGTTACTTACAGGTGTCATGTTTTCAGGACCTGTTGCCAAACAATCATATTTGTAAGATTTCCCTGTATCACCTTCCCCAACACTGCATTTGTGTGAATACAGTGAAAGAAGGTCAACAGCAGGAATTGAAAACATTTTATTTCAGAGTACTTCATAACATGGACATTTCTGCATTTCTCTGTAATGTAGTTTAAGACTTTCTAGTGAAGACGAGATTCATCTGGGATTCCCTTGTGTAAGGAATGATTCAGATGCTGCATCTTTCAGCCAGAAGATTATTTCCTCTGGCCTTAAATGAAACCCTCAAAAATGTACTTATATTAAACTATTTTTTGAATTCCCAAATAACTCTGAAATAACCAAAGCTTCATTTTACAAGTGTTGTTTCTTCCCTTGAACCCAACTAAAGCACATGTTGAAGTCATGGCTTCAGGCATGAAGAACTTTTAAAAAACCTCTCCTCTGCTCTGGGTGACACCAGCACAAACTTGTTCTCTATACCAGGATTATTTGCCTTGCTCCAGAGAGCCCATGTTTATTGCACTTACCCACGAAAACTGTAGGACTTGTAATTTACAGATAAACTAACTACAACGAATTCTAAAGACTCAACACTCTCATCTTTTCCTGTAACACAAAGGAGTTTCAAAGGTCCTTAGTCTGTCACGAGGAAGCCTGGAGATCATGGTAAATGGGGGCTGTGGAGCAGCCACATGGTTCCCTGATATTGCACAGGAACCATCAGTCACTTTTTAGTCTAAGCAGACTCTCAGTTTCTTTAAGTTCTCAAGTCAAGCTTTCATAAAATTTTCCAAACTTGTTTTTATCATAAAGTAAAAAAGCAATCAAGAGTGATATTTGTATCAGTAGCAGTATTTCATCAGGACAGTGCCACTGGTAATGTGATGGAGAGAGGCATGTACAAAGTGTATTTCAGCAAGTGATGATTGCAGTTTGTTAAAATCCTTGTCAAACATTTTAAAATACTGCCATTACTGCAGGCAAATTCAAATTAAGAACTTCACTTGGAAATACAGGAAACTGAGCTGGTAAACCGATGGGTTTTAGTTCTGTCATGAAAGTGCTTCAACCTCAAATTTTGAATTTAAATCAATATAACCTTAACCTGCAGAAAGAGAAAACTGTAAGGAACAAGCACTGTGCCAACTTTGAAAGTAGGACAGGAACTAAATGTAGAATTCAGCATGATATGATGTTTCTTAAAGGTAAAATTGTGGTCATGCTGAGATGTATGATTGACAGTGGAAAATATCTTTGGACTACTCAAAGATCAATTTTAATTGGAATTTAGGTCAGATGTAGGAAAGTAACTTTTAGTAACCAAAAAATTTATGCCTGAAACTAACTCAAAATAATGATCAAATTCACAGGATTCTAAGGCCTAAGGTGACCTTAAAAAGTCTTACAATCATTTGACTACTCCTAAGCAGGATTAACTATAGCTAACCCACTTCTGATATTTCTAACCTGTTCTTGAACCTTTAGTGTCAGAAAACTAAGTTTGCCATCACTAACTACTTTCCAAACATTATTATTCTTAACTTTAGAAAGCTATGACATTCTTTTCTTTCCTTACTTGAAAATGAAATGTACTTGTTCTGTCCTTTGCAGATATGGAGAATAATTCTTCCCATTTCTTTGCACTTACTTTATTAAGAATTCAAGAACTGGCTTGCTTCTCTTTCCCTCAACAAATTGGAACAATTTCAATTTATTGTCTTTGTTTTCTTATAAGAAATGATTCCCAGACCATGCTGTTAGACGTTTTATAGCAGTATCATACTTTAAACTGAACCAAGCACCTCAGGAGAGGTTTGTATATTTATGAATAAAACAGAAACTTTAATTCCTGTGTATTATATATTTTTTGTTGTTTTTGTTAAGAGATTGGTATTGGTTATATTTAGATATAGTGCTTGAGAAAATCACCCATTACTCTGGGTTCTTGTTTTCCTAGATATGGCCTCTGCTCTACCTTGCTACAGCTCTCATCTGGTTTGTATATGAAGCTGTTGTGCTACATTTGAGCCAGGCAACCTACAGCGACGGGGAATGCTGCAAGAGTCTTTCAGCTGGGGTGACACAGGTTTTGTAACTAATTCCTTGCTCTTATAGGACTCTCAACCAGGGTTTTCCGACAAGCCCAATGTCCACAGCCCCTTCTCTTTCATGAGTGCTCTAAAATTCAAGACACAAAGTGAGTGAAACATGAGTTGTTAGACACAGGTCTCAAGAATTGTGTTTCAGAAGCTGCAGAGTTGCTGAGAATAACTTCCATTGAAAGGTCCTCTGAAACCTCAAACCTCTGACACCTCAAACCTCTGACTACAGTCATTGCTAGAGCAAAACTAAGAACAGGGTTTTTTTTTCCCTTTTCCAGTTAGTGCCAATATCTCCCTTACGAAACTGAGGTATTCAGGGGTAACTTCATGACTAATAAATGGATAAACTGTCTCAAAGCTTCTGAATTTGCGACCACCCCATCTCTACTGCTTACCTGATGCCTCCCCAAGTGAGTCCTGACTAGACCAGCTGGTAGAGGGAGGGTCTTTTTGTACTAGTATGAGGAAATATGCATTGAAGCAAGAAAGATCTATCAAAGAGGTAAATTTTGGACAATAGAGGTAATTTTAGAGGCTCCAAGTATCCCCTTAGGAAAAGAATTCGGATTCTAGAATAAGCAGGACATCGTTGCTGGTTTTCCTCTTCTTTTTTTTTT
>VYXD01009479.1:863560-880283 GCA_013397195.1 Hylia prasina
GTATTCTTCAAAGATTTCTGGGGGTCTTGAAAGAATGACCTTGTTGCAATGCCTGTGAGAAGGGCACTTTATAAACCTGTGCAAAGCTGCAAAACATTGTCCTTGCTCAAATCTCTTGTAACAATTAAGGATGTATTGATGACTAAAAAAACCCTGCCAGCAGGTCAAACTCCTCTCTGCTGTGATTTGTGCCTGACATGTTGGCCATGACTGTCTCACTGTTGTTCCCTAATTTGTTCATATTGATTTGCTGTGCCTTATATGTAGATATGTCAGTCTCTGTGGGACAGAAATTAAGTTTTTATACTATGTTTTTGCTTAGGATGTCCCGTGAAGATCAATAGGTACTATGGTAATATGAATTATAGAAATCCTGCTGCTGTTTTCTGTAGTTCTGCTATGTATCCCATGTTCTGACAAATTGATCCTATTAGAAACGCTTTCAAGATGAGATTAATTCAATTATATTGCATATGATCTTTCACAGTTATCTTGTTTGCATCTACTGTAATTTGTTTCAATTAAACAAGGCAGTTTATTACCAACACCCTGAGCAGCTCAGTTTAACGCTGATTTTAGCCCTGTTTCAGCTGAAGGAGGAACCAGGAAACCTCAAGAGGACCTTTCCCCTCCAAATTATGTAATGGTTTATGTTTTTCTTTTTGCTTTTAAAATAATTTTTCCTTTTTTCCCCCCAATAAATGCTAGTTAGTGAGTTGCTTTATTTTCATTTTCTGGGCAAAGATGCTGCTCTGGTGGTTGGATTGGTTGCTTCACTGTTTTGTCTCTTTTCTGCTCAAGTGAGTGTCACAGTGGTTTAATCTTCTGGTTTCAAGGATATAAGGCTCCCTAATGCCAGATCCTCAGGTTCTTTCATGGCTGACTCAGCCCTTCACTCTTTTTAGAAAAATAAACTGCAGTTTCTGTGTATGAATTTTTCAGCTGTCACATTAAAACTCCAAAGCCTTAACTCTTGGGACACTCTATCCTTTTTTCACTCCATCCTGCTGCATGTTTTTTTTTCAGTATACAGAAAGTTAAGTCATAGTTAAGTCTCAGCACTGATCCAGAAATACATGCTACTCAAAACATGCAGGAAAAAAAAGCCCTCTCTTGAAAGGATAAATTTGGTATCAGGTTTTAGTAAGTGGGATAAGTAAAAAAAGCTAGTATATTATTGGAAGCTTTAGAGGAAAGGTAAGAAGCAACAGTGACTGACCTTAAAAGAATCAATTTTAAAACAATCATTTATCAGATAAAATGTCAGAAAAGATTAAAATAAAGAACTTTGATTCTTCTGCATAGGATTTTTTAGACTCTTAAAGTGCAAGCTTATTCTGCCTCTCAGGAGTACAACAAATGAAGGGCTTTTCTGAGGACTTTTGATGTGATACTTTGGTTTATAAAAGAAGAGTGAAAAAGGAATATTCTACTTGCTCCAATAGTGATCTTCAGCTATTCCTACAATGCTTTGGCTCAAGCTGCTTTGCAGCTGCTGCACAAATTTGACTTGGCATGACTATTAATGATTTGACCTTCATCACAAAGTTTACTTTGTGCTCACAAGAACAGTGGGTAGTGATGAGGAATATGATTTCATTCCAAGTGGCAATTAGGTTGCTTGGTAGCCATAGTGCTACTTACAAGGGGGAAGTCTTGTCTAAGCATCAGTAAACTTTGCTTGGCATTTAGGGACTGTCATTCTTGCTTCCTCTGTGATCCTCCTTTTGTTCTCACCAAGAGATTTAAGTGCTCTAAACCACCACTAGATCAAAAAATGTCTCTAATTTGTACCAGTAAATAGCAAATCTAACATGCTCCTTGTGAAAATTAAGGGTAGTTTTATGCAGGTGAAATACGTCTGCAGTACATAGAACAGTGACATAGTCACCTCATGGAAGCATAATTATCCTTTAAAAGGATGTGTGTATTTTACTGAATCCCTTTGGACTAGCTGCTGAGAAAGAAGAAATGAAAAATAAACCAAAACAGAACAAAGAGATTGGTGTTTTAGAATTGCTTGGCAATTTCTAATTCTCAATACAGTAAAAAGATCTCTCAAAGTGAGAAAATGTCACCCTGTGTTTCTGCACACTAGAAGGAAAGACACAGGAAGAGGCAGAGCATCTCAGCAGAGTTACTATAAAAGATTCTGCTGCTGACATTTTGATTGTTTTCTATAATATAATGTAAAAAAATATAAATTATTCCTAGTGTCTGTTACTTGCAGCTGATCAGCTTGCCCTGGTAGCAGCTGGACAAATGCAATCAGTTGCTGTGAGGAACTTTTATGAGTATTGGGCTTTAGTCCAGCTGGACACCTTCTTTCAAGCTGTGTCTTATCCATGTGTGGCATTCCTGCATGAAGATGTTTTGAAATTTCAGTTCTGTCAAAGTGCAGAACTTAGTGGTTAAATGTTTAATTCTTCTCTTTGCTTTAAAAGATGTGTATGCACACAATCCTCTGTATTTATAGCCATATCCACATCTATATTAATATAACTATACCAGTATCTGTGTGTATATATATATGTGTGTGTGTGTGTGTGTATGTATGTAGGTACCTAGGGACATTTGTGGGTATTGTACACTTACTGTGCAGACACACACATGCAGATAAAGGCTTTAGAGGTTAATATTCTTCATCCATTTTTTATTCTATTGTAGAGTTCTATCTTGTTTTGAAAGTTCTTCCATAATATTGCTCTGCTTTGAAAATAACAGTATGTGACCACATTTCAGAGCTTACAGAAAATGGATTCTGAAATACAAAGTCAGGAGAGGTGGATGGAATTTTGATCTGCTCTGTGAGAACATAAGGATGTTTCAGCTGAGAAAATTAATTTGATTTTCCTGTGCTGACGCCTGTCTTTCAAACAAGAAGGTTTTAATGATTTCTTTTTGCTTTACGTAAGCCTGGTCCATGGTTAGAATTTGCAGTTCCTCTGCTGTATCTAATATACACCTCAGTCCTTTGCTGGACTTGGAGAGCTGTGTGAAGGTACTCAGGATAACTTTCATTGGCCTCCAATATTCTGCCCTAGAGTTTCTTACTCAGCCTTTCTGGAAACTGGTTTCAAATCACTTCCTGATTTTGAAGGTGTCTGTGATTATTCTTTAATTTTGAATATCTCCTGTGTTCCAATTAAACCCCTTAATTTGATTTCCCTTTTATAGAGGTTAAGCGTTTACATTTCCATGTTGTCTGAGTGGCACAGTGGAAGACACACAACTACTACAGTTTATATCACTGAAAATAATAACCTGTGGGCATTGAGGAACATCTAATGCAGATAGTGCAGTATATAATTGCAGATGAGCTAGTGTAACTATTTTTTTAGTGTAGAAGGAAAGGCTTAGTTCAGGCTTAATTTAGATTTTTCAAGGAGAGGTCACAAATCTGAGAACAAATGTGATACATGAGGGAAAATACTTGTTTCTCATTTTAACAACTTAGGAATTGTCTAACTTCTACTGTATGAGACATCAGGTATGTGTGTTGTGATGACTTCCAGTAGGTCCCTGTCAGGCAGTAGGGGAATTCATTCCCAGTCCAGTCCTGCCCTGACTGGGGCCTCCACAGAAGCACCCTGCAGCTGATGCTGCAGTTGCTGGGATTACAGTCCAAGAATCTGGGTTGCCCAACTGCTTGGAATGGGATTCCTGGATCATGCCTGTTTCCTTTGCTGTCTACATGCTCCCCCACCATGCTGTGTCACAGCCTTTGCCTCTCCCGAACCTGGTTCCTGGCTCCAGCCGTGCCAGCCCGGCAGGCGGTACTGCTCCTCCATGGAGAGGCACATCTGCCAGCAGCTCCTCCTGAGCCACAGAGACTTCCTTCCATTAGGCTTTCTAAAAGTTTTATTTAAGGTTCCAATGGAAATGCATAGTGAGAGAGAAAATAGGGAAATGCTCTGAGGAGGGAGGTACAGATGCTTGGACAAGGGAGGATGTGGTGGATGTGGTGGTTGGGGCTGGAACTTGATATTCTGGGCAGTACTATCTTGGTAGATTTTTCTTCTCATCTTAACAAAAAATTATCTGTATTATTGATAAATGATTTCTAGTAATCTGTTAGCCAATTGTATGTTTGAGAGAGCATGTGGGCCCCTCCTCACAACAAACTCATGTCCTGAAACCAAAACATGCCCCCCTCTTCCCCCCCTCCAAAAGAAAAAGATTTGAGCAACATATGTGCGAAGAGGGAAAGGAGACAATTCCACCTTCTGTGGCATACTTTTCTGACAAGTATATATTTTTTGCATTTGCTGTTTCCAAAACTCTTCCTGATATTTTATTGCATGTTTGAATTACAAGGTCAAATGAAATGTAGCAGTCCTCTTTAGAAGGTTTTCTAGACCAACTCTGTCCTTAAATAAGCATGTATGTACCACACATCATGGTTGAGATCCAGAGCAAGATATTCTAGACCTTGAAAGGTCTGCCTCTCCACATCTGGTACTTCCAAGTAGCAAAGATTCCTTCAGTTTTCCCTTAACATTTGCACCTTTACCTGCCTGTCAACAGTTTTTAGGCATGTTTTCTGCTGAAAGACTGCAAAAGGGTAGTGAGAAAAAAAAAAATCTAAAGTAACAGCTGAAATCTATCGTAAATATATCTACAATGTTTTATCCATATATCAAATCTTGCTGCATGCAGATAATACATCTGCCTCAACACATTGGAAAATTGGTTCTGAGACCATGGTAGCCAAAGTTGTGACTTATGTGCCTATCCTTAGTAACTGAACATATTTACAATGCTCCTTTCAAACACAGAACATTAGCAAGAGATTGGTCATGAATGTTTCTCATGCCAAGATACTACAATAGAATAATTTAACCAGTGTAACCAGTGAAAAAAAAAAGAAAAATAAAATACAGCTTTTAAAGCCAATCTACTGAAAAATATCATAAGATTAAAAAAAAAAAAGTTCCATTTTTTTCTTTTTCACTGCTAAACAAATTATAGTTGTAACTGTATTTCTTTCCAGTGAAATGAAAGTTTGTGGTTTTAAACAAGTTAGGTATCATAGCAACTTGGTCTGAACTTGTTGTTTCTTGTTAATGATTTGGTGAATTCCAATATATGAGCTCTGTAGGGTTGTTCTAGTGAACACCTATTTTTCTGTGGAATAGCAGAGAATTTACTTAAATTAGTTGGGAAATTTTTGCTATTAAATTAAATTTAATGAATAGAGACAGTTGTCTGCAGTGAGTAAACAATGTAAGTAGCTTTCTGTATTACATAATGTTTTCTCCTCTTAAAAAAATAAAATTTTGACAATGGAAAATACCAAGGAAATAGGACTCTTTTTTCCCCCTCATAAACATAAGCTTCTAGGTCTTTTAAGATGTAATTAGACTATACAGATCACTTGACCCCTGATATTTTTCAGTGACAGTTTTTGTTGCAATCAGAATGTGAAAGATCTAATTTTAATGAGTTTGTATTTGTAAAAGTCTGCACACACACAAAAAAAATCTCCAACTGTCACAACAGCCAGTAATTGGCAGAGAAATGCTTTGATAAAAATGGGAAGACATCCCTGCTGGTTCAAGACAGGTGGACATCAACTTGAATCCAATTTACATCTTAAAATGCACAATAGAAAGGATTTGCATTACATTGCCTAGATGAAAGGGAACTCTCAGTCTGAGAGCCTCATTTGCTTTCCCCTCTTCCTTTTCTTTTCTTGCCCAAACACTCAAACTCTCTGTAGAGAAGTTTTAATGAAGATGGCTTGTTCAGCTCCTGTTTGAGGCAGCTATTTACTCGACTAAGGCTCAAATCTGAACTCATGCTGGGCTAAAAAAGAAAGCCAAAACTGATAATTGGGCAAACCTAAAATTGGATAACCTGCTTTAACCTCTGCTTGAATCAAATGAGTCCATCTTCTGTATCGAGTTATTTTTGTTTGGTTGCCTGTCAAGGTCCCTCGCAACACTTAACTGGCATCTATCAAGAGACCTGCAGTGGAATGTGCCTGCTCCGAAAGGCACAAGAAATGGCTCCTGATGGACAACTTTGGACTATCTGGGTGATCCTAGCTGCATGTTTAGGTGTATGACCCATATTTAAATTGTTCAGATACAAACTTTTACTCTATCCTAAAGTTTTTGGAGTAAGAGTCCAACACTGTATGAAGTGAGAGAAAAGTTGGTTTATTCTTTTCCAAAATGCATGTTGAAGAAAGGTAGGCAGGGTGTAGGTGGGTACTCTGAATTTTTGTTCCCATGCAGTTCTTCTCCATTTATTTGTGTCAGGACTGATTGAAAATAAAAGCTTGATTACAGAACCTTATAATATTTTGTGTGAATATCTTCGAGTACAAATTCCAATCTTGCAATCAGCAGTGTGAAGTCTGTAAAGACTGCTCCAAATTTATATGTGCACCTCATACTGACAGTTCCCTTTTTGATAAATATTTGATTCTGAGTTTTCTTTCCTTTTTTTCTTTTTTTTTCAAATAACCTTTCCATTACAGATAGGACACTCTGTCTCTTTGAAAAGACAGAGCAATATGTCACCAATGTAAATATGGTCCATTGTTTTCAAATATAACTCTCCTTCTTCCATGAAGAATGTGATTTTCTGTTTTGTGGCGTTCCTTTAAAGTGTGTCTAACAATCTGTATTACTGCCTGTTTTATCTAATTTTGGGGAACTTTTATCTACAACATGCATGTGAAACAGAGAATTGAAATGAATGGAGCTACTGAGTGCTTTGGGGTGAAATACTCAGCCACTGAGGTATCTAACTGGCACTGGCTGTGTTGGACATGGGGGAAGCTTCTGGCAATTCTCACAGAAGACACCTCTCATAGCCCCTCCTAGAGCAAATCCAATACACTGACCTTGTACTTGAAGAGTTCAGTTGCACTTCCCATATATTCTTTCACTGTGTTTACATAATTATTTGTGTGAATGCAAGTAGGGAAACTGTAAAGACTAAGAAAAGCAAAATTACATTGTATTGGTAATGCTATATATTTATATTAGTCCTTAACATTTACCTGTGAGTGGTAGACTAACAGGCTGTGCCTTTCTGTATTGGCTAGTAGTACAGACCACTAGGAAAAGTAACAAATTGAAATAATTTTCTGGTCCCTTTGTTGTGCCTCTGCATGGTAATATGTCTATGTCTGCAGGACTCCCTGCTCTGGAATATAATCTCTGGTTTCTTTTGGAGCCTGAACTCAAAAAAGGAGGGAAAGAAAAGGCTTACTGCTGTCATTTCTGATATTATAAGGTTACAGGCTACAACCTTGGGAGATTTTACACTAAATTTGATTTTTATTGTTTTGTGAAATAGGACCTGTTTTCTGACAGTCAATAAAACTGCAGGTGTTACTGCTCTTATAATAGATGTGAATGGACTACTAGTCTTTGCCATAGCAGTTTAACTGCAGGGCAAGCTTATAAGGGTTTTTTTAGAAAAAAACACACAATCTTTTTTTAGCCACAGGACTATTTCTTTATTTTCCTCAAGTTCTCTGGTAATATTGGTGTATACCCACCTGAGCAGGTCTGATATTAGCAAAAAGTTCTCTGCTTCTGAAGTCCAAAAGAAACTGAAAATTGAAAATCATTATTGATGGGCTAAATGAAAGTATATAAATAGGTAATCCCAAGATTTAAAATAATTTATCAAGGCAAATATTTTGTGAGCATTATACAGTAGCAGCAATGTAGAAATCAATTTCATCTCTTGGTGCTTTCTTTTAAGTCATAGTTTCTAGCTCTGAAAATCTGAAAATCTGAAATACTGGTATGTGTTGTTTATATTTTGAATCACAGCACCACTGAGGTTGGAAGGGAGTTTTGGGCATGGTCTGGCCAAATGTTCCTGCTAAAAGCAGGATTTCCTAGAGCTAATTGCTAAGGTCTGTGACGATTTTTGAATTGTATTTTGAATATCTCCAAGCATGGAGACTGCACAATTTCTCTGACAAGCCTGTATTCCAAAACAGTCATGGTGAAAAAGATTTTTCTTACATTTAAATGGAATTTCCTGTCTGAATTGGTGTCCACTGGCATTTTCCTGTCACTGAGCATCAGCAAGAAGAGTCTGACTTCCTCTTCTTTTTCTCTTCCATCATGAGTACATATATATATATATATGTGGATAAGAATGATGGAGACTTCTCTTAGCCATTTTTGTGGCCCTTTACTGAGCCCTCTCCAGTATTTCCATGCCTCTTCTGTATTGAGGAGCCCAATACTTGATCCACCATTCCTGATGTGGGCTCATCAGTGCCTCCCCTGATCTGTGGGAAAGGCTTTTCCTAGCAGACCCAATGTCATTTCTAGCCTCCTTTGCTGAGAGGAGGCATTGTTCCCTCATGGTCAGCCTGTGATCAGGAAGGACCCAGTAGCAGTTCTCTGCAAAGCCTCTTTGCAGCTGGTCAGCTCCCAAATATCCTGTGCATGAGGCTGTTCCTACTCGAGTGCAGGATTTGGTGTTTGTTGAACATCATGAATTTCCTGTCATCCCATTTTGCCACCTTGTTGAGGTCCCTCTGAATGGCAAGGTGACTCTGGCGTATCAGCCACTCATCTTGGCTGAATGTCATCTGTGCTGCTCCATCATCCAAGTCATTAATGAAGCAGTTACACAGCATTGGCCCAGCAGCAAACCTCAGAGCATGCAACAAGTAAGTGGTACCCAGCTGAATTTTGTGTTTCTGATCCCAACCCGTAGATCTCAAAAACTCAGACAGTTTTCAATCTCTCTCACTGCTCACTATCTAATCTCTACCTCCTGTCAGATTTGCTAGTCCTAATGCAGTTCTTCATTGTTACTACTGGGGCTACACTCTGCCCCATTGTTTAGGTCATTAATTGAACAGGATTGGACCCAGGATCGACCCCTGGGATACACTGGAGTTAATGGCCTCCAACTAGAGTTTGTGTTACAGGTCACCAACCACCCCTGCTCTGGGCCTGTCCATTCAGCTGGTTTTCCATCTGTCTCTGTCCTTCTGTCCGTCTGGTGAATACCTCATCAATCTCTCTCTGAGGATCTTATGGGTGACAGTGTAAAAAGCCTTTCTGAAACCAAAATACTCAGTATCCTCTGCCCTCTCCTCATTTGCTAAGCCAGTCATTTCACTGTTGAAGGTGATCAGTAGATTGGTCAAGCAACACTTTCCAGTGACGGTACCATAAAAACCACTGCTGACGAGCTTCTTGTTCATGTGACTTACAGTATTACTTAATTCATCAGGTTCCAAGGCTCAGGGTCTATTCTCTGGGGCTATTTTACTGTCCTTCTTGAAGATAGGAGTGTCATTTTCTTTCTTCCTGTCCTTAGACACCTTTCTCCATCACAATGATTGTTCAAAGATCACCAAGTGGTCTTGAAATGACAACTTTTCCATGTTCTCTGTCAGGATTCTGAGACCTTCAAGCAATTTAAAAACAAAGTCTGTCCTCTGAAGTCTTGTAAAATTTTCTCATACCTAGTTTTATAGAATAGTGTGGGTTTAGTGAGCATTAGTATACCAGTGACAAAATAAATCACTCCACTCTCTTCGTTTAAGAGAGTTAAAATACAGATGTACTAAATGGTCAGCATATTTATGAAGCTCTGTATCAACACAAATGTTTTACCGGATTAAGGATAGGTGAGAGTAAAGAAACTATCTATTAATATTTACTTAATGGTATTAATATATCAAGTATTTTAGTAATTTTAATTAATGTCTTCCTATATCTTTTTACATTTTTTGTAAAGTTCTGATCATCAATATTTGCCATTTGTAGATGTCTCCTTTTATTTTTTCCCCTCAAGTATTGATCTACACCTATTTTTGAAATGCAAGTTTATAAAATGGAATGGTTACTGGTAGAATGGGAATCATTAAAGAGGAGAAAAGAAGAAAAAATAAGAAAAGATAAAAGACATGAAGTGTGTGAAAGAATCAGATTTTGGAGTTTGAGATCAGAAAGCTCAGTAAAGCATGTAAATACCAGTAAATGTCAGCTGGCATTGACTTATATTTGTGAATCTCAGATGATGAGCACATCATCACAAAAGTTTAACGCCTCTCTGGTGGCTTGGTCTTCACCTCCAGCTTTCTGAAATTTTACCTCTTTTATCCTTCCTTTAATTTTTTTTTTAATTTTTATTTTATTTTATTTTATTTTTTTTTTTGTTCACCATATTGGGATCTTATGATATCTTAACTCTGGGTCTGAAACTGCAACTACAGAACTACTCTGCCTGCAAGCCGCCCTGGTTTGTATCCCCCTTAGCACATTTTGCCCTCTCTGATAATTATAGAGGAAAGGCAACTCTGTAGTCCCTCTACCCTTGATGTATCATTTCTTTATCAAACTCAGTAACATCTTGTGGTGTTGATCTGGCAGCCACCTCTTGAAAATTCTCTTTATTCTTTTTCTGCTGTGGTGTATTTGCCATGTTTTAATAGAACAGGCCCTCTGGCTGGGGAAAAGTTGCCAGTTAAACTTGTGAGACCGATCCACTGTTTTATTACTTTTTTCTTTCAGAAGCTTTTCAGTGTCTTTGATGCTACTCATGCATTTGCATTAAGAGTTGTGAGTGATTTATTTTAATAAAATCCAATTATCTTCTTTAGTTCCTCATGAAAAATTAAAGGCTATTTTCAGTTTGTTTGTGAATATAAGCACATGGAAGGAAACACACCAGTTACTAATAGAAATGTGGCATTAATAGTTCCAGCAATTAGTTCCAGCAGCAATGAGGGTTAATGAATGAATAATGCTGTGCAGACTTAATTTCAGTAACTTTTACAGAACTATTTGGGTTCAAGGAGGAAAACCAGCTGCTTTCAAGGAGCTATGTTAGGATAATGCTGGAATGTCATGTTTCTCACAGAGTCCAGTATCCCCACACGGTTCTTGAGATGTGTACACATGTGAAAAGAAATGACATTTCCAGGAGGTGGCTTCTTCTGCTTCCCAGGGTGATTTTTTTGAGCCTGATCTCTTACAACTTTGTTTTTTCTGTAGTTTCACAAGGGGAAAAAAAAAAAAAAGAGAGATCTAGAGTCTCCTGGGCTATTAAATCATCATGGTCTCAGGCATGTATTTTCAAAGCAAGAGTCCTATCTTCCAGCAAATCCTTGATTTTCCTATACTTCTAACAGCAGGAAGCTATGCTTCCACAAATATCAGCTTTTCTTTATCTGAAATATAGGACTGGCTTCTTGCTACTGGTGAAGTTTTCCTATTGGTACAAAGAGAAAGGAAGGTGTGAGTATCTCTCTGGTATCTTAAATTTGGGCAGGTGTGGACTTGAATTACATTATAAAATTAATTGCACCAGCCAATAGCACATCCAGGTAGGTTGTGCTATCTATGAATTATAGTAAACTAGTTGGCTTTATAACCAAAAAGAGGCTAGTTATAAGCAGCAGTGAGATTACACCAGTTTCATTTGGGACACTTTGAAGCTGAGATCATTTAGTCATTGTCGCATATCCCACCTGAGACCCATTTGTGTTCCCCTTTGAGCACAGCAGCTGTAAGCTGAGAAATCCATCAGGGCTGAAGTACAAATATATGTGTAACATCAATCTGTTGTCTCAGTGGTACAGATGACAGTACTGCCCGCCCTTCAAACCCCTGCTCTTTAGTTTTAGTAAAAAAATCTTGCAGTGTGTCTCAGCATTTTTCCACTCTCTCCTTTCTCATGACACCGGCACAAGACCTGTAACTTATTTGTGCAATAAGTCTCGATTCTTATTTCAAGATATCAGTAAAGCTTTGCAATGAAAAAAAGATACTTGATGATTATCACTCAGGAAGTGCACTAATGATGGGCTCAGGAATGGCCTTCAGCATCACAGGACATAAGAGGTGTAAGGAAAGAGACCTTAATTAAACATTTACAGGGAACCTTACCCACAAGACTTATTTTAACAATTTTGATTGACTGATTTCTAATCTGCTAAAATGATCAATTATAAAAGAAAAGCCCCAAATACAATCCAGTAGAAAGCATCAAACACCAGAAAATATTGAATTTAATTTCATATCTGGGCAAGATGACACACTTTTTCTTTATCAGATTCATGGTGGGATTGGTCCACATAGTTGTCAGTCCATTATATTACTGTATATAGAATCATAGCACGGTTAGGTTGGAAGGGATCTTTAAAGCTCGTCTAGTCAAACTCCCCCTGCAATAAGAAGGGACATCTTCAATTAGATCAGGATGATTACAGCATCTCTCCAACCTGACCTTGAACCTGACCTTACCTGTCTCATTGCCTAATTAAAAGCTGAGGTTACTGTTCAACATCTATCATGTACTGCTTTGGCTAAATTAACTTTTCTACCTTACCAGTTTCTCTCTTAATCATGCAACTGTTACTTCCGGTATTCATAAAGTTCTGATTGTCTTTACATCAATATGTCTACAGAAATTTTTAAGTGTTAAATATAGATGGTGATATGCAAAATGTTATTTAAGTTTCCTCCTTTCTTCCATTCTAATTACAAAAACTTTTTACAGAGTTCACCCCAGATGGATAAAGCTTAATATCAATTTAGTGAAAGGATCCTGTAGAGAAGATTACATGAAATATTAAACATTTCATAAAGTCTTTATTAAACAGTCTTTATTGAACAATGTCAAGAAATTCATCAGTAATTTGAGTGGTGACACTTGAAAATCCTGCTTGTTTTGTATGTGGTGAAAATAATTCAGTGTGTGTCAGAAACAGTCAGCTTTGCTGTAATCTGCATTAATATTGTCAAAGAGTAGGACTTTCCAGGGTCATCAAGACTTCAAAATGGCATAAAATGCCAGTGAGGAAATACTGACAGAAAATGAATTTTCAAGATTCTAGGTAGGTTTTTGGGCCTTTTTATTCTTCCTTACCTAAACATTTGTATTTGCAACTATTATTGCAAAAAATTAGTATGTTTGCAAATCTTGCAGTCTTGTTCTTTTAACCAAAACAGAGAAAATCTGCAGAAATGCTGTAGGGGAGCAACTGAGTTTTGGATGCTGCTGTGAGCCTTGACATTCACACTGGTGTTCCCACAACCTGCTTGGGAATGACTGCAGAATATGTAGAATATGGTAGCAGAGGTTTAAAACTAACTATTATTAGAAAATAAAACACTTATTGGTAGGTGAGCTTAAGCAGAATTTTTTTCACAATATGCATAAATTCATAGTATAGTTCTAAAGACTGGTTGTTATTCAGCTTTATATTTGTTGTGCTAAAGTATTTATCATTTATATTGAGGCCTATGGCAACGATTGTTTTGAAGGTACAGAACCAAATGTTTTTTGGAAATGTTTCAATAAAACTCTCTTAACTTCTATGTACAAGAGTAATTTAAACCACAAAACTAAGGAGCAGGAGTTTGGACATAAACATAAGGATATAATAATGAATATAAACCAAAAACCAAGCTATTTTCAAATCACCACACTTATATGAGAGAAAACATTCATATTAATAAGAAAAATAAAATGACATGCACTGATATATTAAGGTTATGTTCTTGAAAAGTTGACAGTCGGTGTTCTTGTAATGCATTTTAAACTGTATTTTACGGTACCTACAAAACAAATCAGTATTTAACAACACATCACATGATACAGTATGATGAATGATGTAAGTATAACCCCAATGCAATGTCAATATCTTATGAAAACTATCTACCAATGCACATATTTTCAAACCTGGGGATGAAAGGAAAAAAGATTTCCCAAATGAGAATCTGTATATCTTAGAAGTGCACTTAGGTGTAACAGTCCATTTACTACTTCTCAGATGGTGGTGAGCATTTCAGCTGCTCCAGCTATATTTTGACACTTCTTTAATCTTAGCAATACATACTTTTTATGATGCCAAGATACACTATTATAAGAAATTTAGAGACTAATGTGAAAGTGATGAGTTTGTTAAATTAATTGAATTATTTATGGCAAAGCAGTTAAAGAACAGACACTAGTGCCAGAGTAAGTAGGTTAAAGGAAACACTTTAATTGAACAAAATAGAGGTGAATATGAATTCTGCAGGAAAAGAGATTACACAGGTCTCAGACATCAGACATAACAATTTCAGTAGTTTGGAAAAGGCATTGCTAACTTTGTTGAATAGATTTCTCAAAAAATGTTTATTAGTCATTACAGGTAGAAGTGGTTAGTGGAAAAATCCTTGTTAATTTCATTGTTAAATGTAACAGTTTGTTGATGCAGAAATTTCATATATTCTCCAGTTTTCTCATATTCTGGGCTACAAAGAGTTGAATTTTCCCTGTATGAGATGCATGAGATGGAAGAAAGGTTGAAGTTGGTATTTATGCTTCAATATTTTTCTTATTAGGAAAAGGCACTCAGTTAACTCAATCTGAAAATGAACCAAACATTTTCAAAATTATTTGGAAAGAGTTACTGTTCTTAAGAAGGAAAAAAAAAGGGACATGAGATTGAGAAGTATCTATTTTCCCTCCACCTGAAAATGATACAAATATTTGTATTTCCTTTGGTAAAGATACTACCTTGTGATAAAAGTACTGTGCACTTTGGAGTTATGCTTTAGTAGTGCCTAAGTAGTGGTGCCAGCCTCAGACCACCTATAAGTTGGATCAGATGGAAGTGATAAGCAGTGTCCCTTCCATCTGTTCTGCAGGACAGACAGTGTGTTTCTGACTTTCAGGTGTGCCCTCTTTCTTTATGGTGTCATCTTTTTTTGTACAACAGGGGGCTGAGCTCTCAGAAAATTTTTTTGCTTTGTAGATCCTTTATGTTGTGTAGTGAAGGTGACCTATTTTCCAGCACTTTAAACTGCATTTTCTTCTCTCACTTCATTGTCAATGTTTCTCACCACACACCAATAATGATTTGAGTCCTCTGTGAGAGGTTTAAAACTCCAGACTCAGTGCAAAGTGTGAGTATTTTTATTTGCCTCATCACAGTTTTTCTTCACAGAAGCAAATTGCTACAATGTCTGAGAAGACAAGGAATCCATAAAAAGTATCTGTTATTCTTTCAGTGAAGTAAAAATGCCATAATATAAAATGAATTATCAAAATTAGAAAATGGGTGGATCATGGAGAAAACTTGTGATTAAAAAAGTTAATGAATTAACATTTGGAAGAATTAGCTTACTCATATGAATGCTGTTTCATATATTGAAGCCAAATAAGCACCAAGTGCCACAGTGAATATTTGTCTTAAATATATCGTCAGTCTGTTGAAAATAAAAAAAATACACACTTCAGAATTAGTAGAATAGTGAGTCTTGAAGGAATGGCAAGAAATACCTAGTGGGATTATCCTCAATGAACACTAAAATTTGCTTCCTATCATCAGCTGGGTGAAACCAGCTTAGCCAGGGATGTCCTAGTCATTGCTTTGATTGCAGATGAAGAGCTGACATTTGGCTTTAGAGGTTAAAGTACAGTCAGTACAGCAGCACCGTGCTCTGAAGTTTCAGAGGAAATGTATTATGGCAAATGTCATTAACTGTGGTGCTTAAAATGACTTTAAGCACCATTTCCTATGTGCTATTATATGTTGCTATGAGTGTCACAGGCAGTGATCCACCTTTGCATGCGTCTGTGATTGATTTCTTTGTAACGCTGTTCTGTGCAATTGTGCTCACTTGTGATTTTCTACTTCCTGAAGGGTGTTCAGGTACATGTCTGAATCATCAGTGTGAATGTTCGAATCAGCAGCAAATGAGATGTAATTTAAATAGCAGTGGTGGTACGGGACACTACGCACTGAAAGAAGTCACAGTCGTAAGCAACTTGAGCATCACACTTAAAATACCTAAGCAAGCTGTGAAGGAAAAAGGGTGTTATATTATTTTCTCACCAGGTTGCTTCTGAAGATGCTGAAAGGAACTGCTCTTCTAACAGGAAGGAAGAATATTTATTTTCTTGAAAAAGAGAGTACACAGTGAAAGCATTTAATCACTGCATTGCCTTGAAATTGATTTGAAGATAAAATGACATTTGAATCAAACTACTACCTGATCCAACATTTAAACCAGGATACTTCCCTTAACTGAAGGGATGAAAGCTTTTTTCAACCCATTATCATGAGAAAAGGCTTATCAAAACAGTTGTCAGAACTAAGAAGTTTGTCTTATGAATGTGTACTCAGGATGTGATCCAGTAGAGAAGTGTGCTGCAGTGTGCCAAAAGTACAAGGACTTTACTATCAGCAATAGTATTTCTGTGACTTCTGATTGACACATCATCAAAATCAAACAGCAAATAGTCCTGTAAGATATGTAGAAACAATTTTGTGTCAAATGATCTGGTCTATTAATATTTTTTTATTTTCCCTTACACATTTTTAGTAATTTCTAAGAATATAGTATAGCACCCATCTGGATCTCCTATTTGTAAACCCACTGAACTAAACTATACATATGAGGATCTTGGAAGCTGAGTTCAGAATTTGTACAACAAAGTTCCAGGAGAATATAATTTTCACAGCTGTGGAAGAAGGAAGCAGAAAGCAAATGGCACTGTTTGCTGTGTTTCTGTTGGGAAAGTCACAGATGATCTCTGGGAATTTATCCAGGGCATCTATACTGACAACAAATACCAACAGCAATAGGCTAGAAATAAAACTTTTACACAACTGGCCTGGTAAAAAAGAGTAAGAAAAAGAGCATTTTAAAAGAAAATAACTACCTGCCATGAGATGAGTGATTTTGAATTGAGCATAATGATTTTTTTCTCTCATGCCAAAATT
>VYXD01009479.1:880365-929391 GCA_013397195.1 Hylia prasina
TCTTTTTTCTTTTTTCATCTGGCATACAAAAATTTCCTTTGAACAGAGTTTTCTGAGGTGTCATTCCATGTATGAACGGATGGAGAAGAAAGCCTTGAGCTTTGACTGCATGGTAACAGATGCACCAAACTCCATGCAGGAGTGAAATCCTGCTGGGATCATAACTGGAATTCAGGTATAGCTAACTATCAAGGCATAATCTGCTATGTTTATTTTACATTATCTCTTCTGTTTTTGTATGCTGAAGATGTCTAAAGACATTGTACTCTTGACACGCCCATGACAAAATGATAACAGGGATTGGTTTATTGATGGGAAGCCTCCTAAGCCTGAAGATAAACCATCTGCCCCTTCCCCTCCACACAGTGTACATCCTCAAGCCTCATTTGTTTTGTTATTTTCAAAATCTTTTAGGTTTAGACAATTCATAATTTTGGTTAGATTTTTGTTAGATTTTGGGCAAAAGTGGCAGATTACACATTTTACTTCTGACTGCTTAGTGTAATGGCAGAGGTTTCTGTGAAAGTCTGACTACTCCAACCATGCTTCCAGTGCTCAACAGTATTAAAACAATAGTTTTCTCTTATTTCCAGGGTATTTTGGGACAATCTATTAATGTTTCTGTGTTTAGAAAGTCTTTATTTTGCTAATGCCAGAAATGTTTGGTTTTGCTAACAATCTAAAACAGAGCATAAAATTATATACTTCAGCCCACAAAAATGACACATTAAACAACATATTTATCGTATGAACTTCCAATAAAGAGATGTGAAAAAACCCCACCAACAAACCTCTCCATTTTTATGTATCATAACTCTTTTATGTGATGGGTGAAATATGGCCTATGTCCTTGGAAAGGACGGTATTTAGAAAAGGAACAGGATTCCACCTTGTGCACTAGATGTCTGGAAACACACTATGTGCCTGTGCTACTGTGCTGATACAGAATACAATCAGATATAGTCAGACCTAATGATAATTTCTCTTCAAGTATGCTGAATTTTTTGTATTTCCCACCTCCCTTGAAATATTGCTGGGTTGTTACACTCTTCTTCTAGCTGACTTTTTAGATCTGAGGTTGAGTTTTTGTTCAAACATGAGAGCTAGCCTGTGCAAAGCAGCCCGTTCTGGAGGAGTTAAGCCAGTAGTGGAAATAAAAAATTATTTAGTCAGAGCAAGATTTTTAAGCACATACTATATTGCAAATAAAAGCACTTAAAGATGTATAACAAAGCATGAAACCTTCCTGTTTCTTTATTTTTGTCCCCAAAAAGTAATTGCCTGTCAGATTTTGAACTTGTTTGGCATCAGATTGGAAAAAGAAATTCCAAAGTGTTCTTTGACACTGTTTTTCTGTAATATAAAGCAGAAATAAAAATAATTGTCTTATCACTGTGAGAAGTTTAAATACAAATTGGTCCCAAGACAGAGCATACAAGAACTCATTTGGTTTCACTGACTTGCAGCACAGGATGTGAGTTTTCATGGGGGAGTAAAGGCAGGGACTGCAACTCCATAAAGTATCTTATCAAGAATCTTTTGAGATCTTCCACACTCTCAGAGCTCAGTCACTTACATCCATTTTCAGTAAGAAAGTTACAATTAAAATGAACATCTTATTTTCTGTCAGTCAATGAGAAGTAGACTGAAATATCCTTCTGGAGTGGTCTCCTTTCTTCATTAGAGAATCTATCACTGCTGTGAACACCAGTTCTTAAAAAGTGAATGAAAAAGAAGGGGTTTTTTGTTTGTTTGTTTGGTTTTTTGTTTGTTTGTTTTTTAATGAGCTATGAGCATATACATAGAATATGCATTGTCCAGACAGCATTTCTAGTGGTTAGAGGAATGCAGAGATGCCTTTGACAGTTCTTCCTGCTCTCAGCCAGTTTCTAGTGGCCTATGGGTTTTGTATCTGACTTCTTGATGACTTCCTGGACTGCTTTCAATTTCTCTTTGAAAATACTCAGTACTTAAGCAAAGCAACATCCATAGTTAGCCAGTCTGTGTAGCCAATGAGACATAAACTAGTATTTTCTATTTCCTCTGACATTTTCAAGACTTTACAAGAGAAGTGGACATTCGTGCCTCATTACCGGCTGTGGCAATCAACATTGATGCTTGTAAACTAAAACTTTTTAATTTTAGTTATAAGCTAGATAGTCTAAGAGATTGGTATCTTTGTCATGATGTGTTATGTTTTACATTTTTTGGTCATTTGGTGAATAAACTCACCATGCACAGCTGCAGAAGTCTCCAGAGAAAACTGCAACAGGAACGTCCTCTTCAAGCATCTTCCTAGAGAAAGCAATAGTATATGGGAAAATCACACAATAAAGATTACAAATACTTCCTCATAATGAATTTAACAGGATTGGACTTTTATTTACACTCAGCTTAATTATGAGCATTTTTAAAAAATGCCAGGAGAGGTATAAATGAGCAAGGATGGTACAAAATGTACCAAAATTGTAAGCCATATTTAGAGAGGCCGACTCCTCATTTTTGCATTTAAATAAATCTAAAAATATGTTCTAGAAAGTGAACTAGATAAAGTGATTTCAGGTTGCTTCTTCAGTTTCGGGAATTATGATATAGTGGGCTTCACAAGTTTGTTAATTTGTATACAGTATTACTTTTACCTTTAAAAATATATGTCATACTAAAAAAAAAAAAAGGGGGTTGTAAAATATTTATAGAATCAGGTATGTATATAATAAAAAGATAAATGTATTATCCAGTTTGATTATTTGGAAGCATTTTAGCAATTATAACTGGGATATTTCCTCTTTGTCTTGTAACAGCAGAGTAAATACCAAGTTTCATAAACTTGTCCTTATTGTAAGACTTCAGACATGCTACTGCTCTAAATTATTCAAAGAATGGTATAGCAAGACACTATGTAAAATTTGTAGGTTTTTGAGGATACTGCACTGGTTTATATGTGAACAAATGTTCCAACAAAATGAGGAATTATGGAGAAATTTACTTTTTCAAACAGGCATTCTATCTGTTCTATAAAACTTTAAGATTGAAAACAACTGGGAATTGTGTCTGACTTTGGTGCTACTGGTATTCCACACCACACAACCTCTTGGAAGATTGCATGATGCTCTGCATGAAGCCACAGTCTTCAGATCAGTGCAGTTTGATAAGTTCTGGTCACCTCTGTGGGTGTAGCAGTGGACAAATCTCATAATGTTCTCCTGACTTACATGCAGAAACTGCTTCTTTTAATGGAGGGGAGCCTGATGGGGGTGCCTGAATTCTGCTGGCACAAGTGGGTTTCACTAGTAATTAAGGGCAAAGTGTGCGTAGTAAAAGCAGAGATAGAAGGAGAAACAGAGTGTGGACCAGCAAAAGATGCAGAAAAGGGACTCAGCAGAGCTTTCTCAGGCAGTCTGCTCAGGTTTTTTTTTTTTAATTTTAATTTTACTTTTGGTGATTGGTTGGTATTTTTCTTTAAAATCCTGTGCACCCAAAGAAGCATGAATTAAGGTGGTATTCTTTGTTTGTCTGCTTGTTTGTTTCTTTTGGCAGAGAGATCTGACTCCCTTTGAAAACCCGAGTATATTTTCCATTTGTTTGCTGTTTTGCTCATGTCTGCATCAAGGCAGACAGACAGCGTGGTGATTGGAACTGGACCCCTTCAGAGTTCATCACAGATGCCACCAAACAAGTTAGATCTAAATACAGCTGGACCAGAAATAAGCTGCTCTCACCAGAGTAAAAGGAGGACGATGGGTAGTGTGAGAATATTGAAAACTGGAGTGGTCTTGTTTTCGCTTGATCTTGTTTTAAGGAGTCCCTAACCGAGGCTGATTTCAAGAGGTGCCTGCACAGGATGAGGATGCCATGTGTCCTGACTACACCCCCTCCTTCTCTGCCAGGGGGTCTGCAGGTACCCTGTAAGTAGATTCTTACCAGGATTTGATTTAAATGGATATATTAGCTTGAAATAAACATCTCTTTTGTGTATTTGTGCATTTTTAAGTTGTAGGACTGTCTCATTAATTCAAGTAATTATGCAGAGCTGTGACTGAATCTGCTTTCTCTGTTGCACAGCAAATTAAGGCCAAAAAAGAGCCTCTGAGGAGCCGCATAACCCAAGCAATTCCCTGAGCAGCTGCGTGGCTGCAGCCGCCAGAAAATTTGCCCTTGCCTTGCCTCTACCTCCCTGAAAGTAGTCTTCCCCCTGCTGATTTAGATTAGAGCATGAAGGTTTTTCCTGACAACTTTCCCCTATAATAGCATGTCCCATGTATTATTTCTTAATAAAAATCCTTTTCTTGTTATAAGGATCAAGAGACCTGAAAATGTTTCTGTCATCTACTCTGGCTGTAATCAGCTGTACCAAGAAGAGTGATTAGTAGGACATAACAAAGCAATACCTCGGTTTGTGTTTTGTACTAATATGTCATTAAATAAACAATTAGTTTAAATGGCTTTGGCGCTTTACTCTTGTATTAATGCTTCTTTAAGGCAGGGGAAAACAGAGGTTTGAAAATTGCCGACTCTTGCGGGTCGCCGCTGTCAGCATGGATTTTCCCTTCCCTCTGGCGAGCGCGGGAGAGCAGCGCGCCTTCCCCTGCAGTTCCGAAAGGCGGCCACAGGAGGGCGCTGCGCGCTGCCGGTAACTCCGGGCTGCCCCGGCCCGAAGCTGCGGGAGCGCGCAGCGCGCTCCGAACCATTCCAGGCGACTTCAGACCAGGCGCTGCTGGCTCTACATGCGTTACACATGGCCAGATAGATTGGATTCGAATAGCAGAAAGAGTGAAAAAGCCCATCCACAGAGCAATAAGAAAAATCTATCCAGCAACTACAGATATTAACAAAATTAAAAATTATTAAGCAGAATGCTCAATTGCAAATATGTCTTAAGGGCATGCCATTTTTATTCATAAGATAGTCTTATACATACCATGAACTTGCAGCCGTATGCTTCTGTAGTGCTGATGAGAATCTAAAAGCTGTGATTTTCTGCCTGCCTGTTCCACGGCTTTCCCCAATCCCCCCAGAGTCCAAACTTCCTAATTGGTTTTAAAAATGAAATCTCTTGGAAGTTCCTGTGAACCTGCTAAAGTGTTTTCTAGTCTTACCTGGTAGAAGTGGGAGTATGTTCTTTTTTACTCACACAAATTTTCTTGCCTGTTGCCAAGGAAAATGTGAGTTCAGAGGGCTCAGCAGCAGACGGATTGCCTAGGGAGTGTAAAAGCTCCACTTTTGTTAGGAGAGGTTCACAGCACAGATCAGGAATGAAATGTTACTGGGTAAACTAATTCACAATTTATCAACTTTAGTCCATGGGACACCATCTGAAACCATCCTTACATGTTGTGTAGAATAAATCCTCCAAATGTGTACTGAGGAGGAGGAGATGCAGTTCAATGTAACTGAAGGGTGTGCCCACTGTCATCTTGCAGCTGCAGGCTTTCAATTAGGCAGGTTGTCTTTCTGGGGACTTATATAGCTTCAAATTAGGCAAATAATTTCAAATAAGTATTTTATCTCACTGATCATTGCAGTTCTTGAAATGTAGCACTTCAGAGATATGGTTAACAAAGGGCTATGGATAAATAAAGGATATATCCTATACCATGAGTAGGATGCTATAATAATGAATTGACATCCTGGTAATTAAACAAAACAAAGCAAAAAAATCTTTCATATGCATAAAATTTTAAATGCAGAGCATTTCTATAAGTTAAATCACTGAGCAGTAGACAACCTTCATGTATTTATTGTTTAGTAAGTACAACTTTATTTTGCCCTTGAAAGCCATAAAATGGCATTACTAATATCCACAGATGTCTATTTATTACTAAGAGCCAGAAAAAAAAGAAATCCGGAATGGTGAAAAATACTTTTAAACTATATATAAATTATATTTTATTTTAATTTATGGAGTTGCTGTTTGTCTTCATATGGCATTTTTCCACTGTGACTCAAAATCCAGTTAATGTTTTCCTCCTTAATTAATTTTCCTCATCTTTCTTCTCATGCATACAGTGGAGGATATTTAGGTCTGTAGGTAAAGGTTCTATTAAAGACCTTGTGTTTGTTGTGCTGGTTTGGATGTCTTATGAAACACAGTCCATCTTAACAGATTTCACAGGAACACAGGATTACAGGAGTGTCTAAGGCGGGAAGAGAGTGTTCTAGTCCAACCCCTGCTCAAGCTGTGTTGCCTAGAGCTTGTTGTGCAAGACCATGTCCAGATGGCCTTTGAGTATCTGCAAGGTGGGAGTCTCCATCACCCCTCTGGGCAATGTGAGCCAGTGCTGTGTCACCCTCACACTGAAAAAGGGTTCTCTGGTGTTCAGAGGGACCTCGTGTGTTTCTGTCCTGCCACTGGGCACCACTGAGAAGAGCCTGTCTCCATCCTCTTTGCACCCTCCTTTCAGGTGTTTGCACACACTGATCAGATCCTCCTGAGCCTTCTCCAGTCTGAACAGCTCCAGCTCTTTCAGCATTTTGTCATAGGAGAAGCGATTTAGTGCAGATGCTTCCAGGAATACTGCTATGCCAATGTCTCTGCAGCTACTGCTTCTTGATCCAGGGGGTCGTGGCAAGAACTAGAAAAAACATTTTCAAAAAATAAGTAAAATCTGTATTTAGAAAAAAATCCCTTGGCTAAAAATATGAGCTTCATTCTGTAGAGTCTGGCTGAACAGGAAGAAAATCCATTCATTATTTTATTCTTGATCCCCTGCTAGGCCAAGGTAAATGTCATACAAGGTACTGACATTTCAATTTATATTAGAATATGAACTAGTTCAGAGAAAAAGTAGAAGAAAGCCACACTGAACTGTGTCAGAATACAGTCTGCAACTGAATCCTTTGTATATATTTTACAAATATCTGCCAGACTGTGAATTTTTAGTTTATAGTGAGCAAAGTGTAAAACAACAGCTCATGAGCAACAATAATCTAAGGACTTCTACTAACTACTTTTGAGATCTGACATGCAAAGCAGTCATGAGGATGAAAGTTGTATCTGCCAACACATTATATGTGTCACAGATAAATCAGCAAATAGTGTCACATTGTCATGGGTGGAGAGGGAGCTTCAGAAAAAGTTTATTAGAGAAGCAACCCAATGAGTCATGAGGTGCAGGAAGGACTCTCTTCTTTCTAAACTCCTGCTCAGGGAGGAGCCTGGCTGCAGCTGGATTCAATCCTAGACCCAGACTTTCTCAGTGGTTTAAATCTAAGGAATTACAGAGGTGTGGTTGAACCTTTGTTCAACATTGTGCTGTAGGATCAAGGATGGCAAATATTCATATAAAAAGGAATGGCTTACTATGATGAACAACTAGACAAAAAGATCTTATTTAGAATCAGAATTATTTACTGCACAGTATAGAAGATAAAACTACTATTATAGAACAGTACAATATAGTGTGCTATACTAAAGCAGTTATATTAAATCTAGCGAGGAATAGTTATTAAGTAGAGATTGATGTTACTCACCCATACCAATGGCATTGAGCAAATCTCTTTTGCTCAGCCTCGAGGGTCATCCCCACTTAAGGGAAGAGTCTCTGCACACACTCCAAGAAAAACCTGCTGTTTGAAAGTGGGACTGGACTCTCAGAGTTTAAAGTGATTGGCTGTCAATCATATGTCTCAGGCCAGCTGTACCAGCTCAGCATTTTTGATAAGGGTAATTTACCATGTCTGCCACACTTTCACCTTGATATCAGGGTGTTTAACTTTGGGATTGATGAGTCAGACTGGTTTAAACATAATTCAACACCAAAAGCAAAATGACACCCCCTCTCAGTTCACCACTGATAGCTTTGCAGACAGGGCACAGTTTGAGTTATTTTGCTACATTCCAGGCAGAGCATCCTGCTACACACACAACTGTCATGGAAACTGGTATTATAAATGTAATTACACAGTATGTTGCTGAATTCTACCGTCTATGCAGATGTGTAATGTCTAAAGTAATTTAAAGGTAATGCACTCTTTTTGAGCTTCATTGTTATATTGCTTTTATTGTACTTTCTGGGCACACCTTTTTGCAGGACATAAAAGCCAAGTCTGGGAGGACTGTACAAAAACATACAGTTTCTCCAAAATTAATTGCTTTTCACGATTGTCAGTGATACTAAACTTTGTATTGCTTCTAATAATTTTGTTTTCCAGATGAGTTTATATATATAAATATATATATATGCTCTAGACTTCACATTCTGCACTGCTTTTGAGAAGCTTGCATATATTTACTCTTGTTACTCATTTCTCTGCTTTATTTGGAAGTATCAAAATTGAGACTAATAAACAACAAAACAACAATAATAAAATTTAGAAAAATAAAATTATTTTGTAATTAAAACCTGTTAAAATTCTGCTTAGAGGATACAAAGGCAGAAAATTCATAGGACATTGAAATGCACATCCATTATTGCTACTGATTTTGGTGTATTTGTACAGGTTTAAGTGAATAGGCATAGATTTAACACATTAATAAGCCAGGACCTTTTGGAAGAAGCAGGTTTTTTTTTTCCTTTATTGTCTTGGTTTAGGAGAGAGGTATCCGCTAGGGAAAGCTGGAGTTTCCTTAGAATAGAGAATGTAAAGCCCCCCCTCCCTCCGAATTATTATAATTTTGCAATTAAGGGCTTTCAGGCAAAGATACAGGAACAACAGTTATTTTACTAGGGATGTTAAAAATACAAATGTAATAGTACAAAATAAACAAGTAAACAACAAACAAACAAACCAACCCAGAAAACCCTGACAGAGTCAGGGACACGATCTGACACCCTGTTGGTCAGGGTGTTTGGAAGCAGTCCTGCTGGAGAAACAGATGATCTGTTGGAGTAGATGATCCCATTGAGGAAGGGTCCAGTGATGCTGAGATGAGTCTGATCTTCCTCTGGGGTCCAGTGAAAAACAGGATTGTCTGGGGTTCTGAGTCTCAGTTTTTATCTAGGCAGGGACCCTGCAGCCCCCAGCCACTGGCTGGAGCATCCCACAATGGGATGATGTAAATGTGTCATGTCATTGGTGGGCCTTAATGGCCCATTAGCAGAAAATATCCCCCTGGAGGGAGGATGGGTGGTGAAAGAGATAAGAAACAGTACCCCACTTGGTTTTAATAGCTGAGCCATTATCAGAAAAGCATCTGCCCCTCCCCCCAGAGTAACAAGAGATAAAGAAAAAAACATTTCCCCAACTGCTTTCAGCAGATGAAAATAGAATACAATTTTTTGCTTCCATAACCCAAGACATCTATAGACAAGGACTCTAGAGACTTTTTTTTTTCCCAATGTATGAGTGCAGGTGCAGTCCACATCAACACCTCAGCTCATTTGGTTTGTGCAGTTGGCTGGTAACAGTTGTTCCTTTCTCCTTGGGGGTATATAACTATAAAGCACAACGTCAGCTTTTGTTTTAAACAAGAATCTCTAATCCTTTTCTTTATGAGTAATAATCTTTAACCAGTGTAATGTTGTAAGCCTGGTTACTAAGGTTGAGCCTCTTGCTCTAATGTGTCAGTCTCTGAAGTTTAAGGCTTAGTTGTGCTCCCTGGGACTATTCAGAGCCCTTATTGGGACACTGTCAAACTTCCACAGCATCTATTGATGTTGGAAAGGAACCTCAATTGAATTCACAGCTAAAGGGAGTTTAAAGCATCTGTCAATAAAACCACAGAAATCTTTTTGTTTACTATCAGATTAATTTTTGTTTGATTTTAAGCTTTACTGCAATCTACTCATGACTTGATATCCTCTCTATATCTTATACTAGCAATTTTTGTGTCTTTATTTCTCCCACTGCAAACTGAGTGTAAAATTCCATCTTGTATCCTGGACAGGATGCTGAACAATCACTGTCACAGTAGCTCAAGTGAAATCATTTTACTTTGTAGCTGGGACAGGCTAAGAAATCATGAGCCATACATTTGGCTTTGTTCTGCTGACCTTCAAAATATATAAAAATTTATTTCCAGTTCTGGGGACAAAACAGATACAACTATTTGAGATTCATTGCAGGAAATTAGGCATTACAGTGTCCCAGATCAAGGAAAATTCCTGATTTGATCACATTCCTCTGTATGGTGAAAGATGAGGGACATTAAAAAAAAAAAAATACGGACACTTATTCCAGAAGGAGGACACAGCTCTATGAATAGTTTTGAACAATGATATAGGCAAAGATGATGAAAGTGAAAAATTTCGGGGAGGTCAGACTGTATGTGACAAGTGTGATCTGTTTGTTATGAAACAGGAAAGCCAGATTAACACAGACACTGAGAGCTTCACTGTCAGGTCCTTACTTGAAAAGAAATACTTGATGTAATAGAACTATTAACAATATTTTGGAGCAAAATTTTGCTGTGGCGTAATTGCTATGTACACCCACAAAATTTGTATCTGTGTTTCCAGACACACCCCCAAAAGTCATGCAATTAATATAACAGACATCACTTACATTGTTAGTTTATGAGTCATCATATTTATACATGCATTGAGTCTTTTCTTTTTACACAGCTATTGTTCTACTTATTTCCTTTTCCTCCTTCTGTCCTTCCAATATCACCTTCTCTCGAAATGCTTTATTGTTTTCATTGGCCCCCTTGCTTTCCTTTCCTATTCTTGGTGTATTTTTAGGCTCTTTTAATACTTTCTTTTCAAAATACATCACATGGTGCTTTTAATTTAGCGCAGGGAACTACTCAGAAGCCTGGTGAAATGCTTGCTGATATTTAGGATATGGCACACAAATACTACCAAAGTCCATTTAGATCTGCAAGACTGTACTTAACAAATTCCCTTTTGTGAATTCTTTTTGAGACATTCAAATGTGTGAAGGTATAGTGGTCATTAGGGACAAGGGCCAGGGTAAGGTGACCCAGAATAACACCATTCATATTTTTTGACAAATCAAAAAGAAATTGGTTAGCTCTGACTGTCCTTCATTCTTTTCTGTTTCTCTCCTTCAAGAGTCAAACTGAAATTTGAAGCTGGGATATGGCATCTGGAATTTGGTTAGCCACACAATGTTACCAGACAATCATCCTTTCTTAAAGCAAACAAAGCTAAATTGCAGAAACCTGTTCCGTAATGAATAAATGGCAAACATAAAAGGGCATTGCAGATAATGTGGATCTTGACTGTTTGTCCTTACTAGTTGATCCAACAAAGATGTAGCAATGCTAGATAGGTTCTAATGGCATCTAAATTGCCATGAAATTTCTGAATTAGAGAAATTAAGGTGATATCAACGCAGTCCCTCTGTGCATATGGTCAGTGCAGATGTGATAAACAAGACAACCTTTCTGATGGCAGAAGATGGATGATGATATTGACAGCCATTTAAATAGTTGTAAAATGTGCCTATCAAACAGAATTGTTCCAGCCCTGGGACCGTTTTACCTGCAAAAGGGGGCAAGTAAATCACATGAGACAGATTCCATTGACTTTGAGGAAAAGGAAAGACAAGCCTTTTTTATTGCTATTGATGTTTGCTCTTATTGACTAAGTGTTTGCCTCGGACTCAAGTACCACCAGACACATAAATACAAGGAGAACCTTGTGTGTGTCCTTTATCTGACTGGGGGAAACAATTTGCAATTTACATCCTAGGGATCTGCAGCTTTCCTCCAACACACGGAACAGTTTGAGAAGAGTGTGCTGAAAATTGGTTCAAATAATCCTCCTGTCCTACAAAGTCCTTGCTGAGTTCAAAGAGAATGTTTTGCTTTATAGTGCAGAAGAAAACATTTGACACTCTATCACTGTGATTTCACTGACTGAATTATCTCTGAACTTTGCTAAGTCGCAGCCTGGCTTAGTTTGCTAATGCTGTATTTTATGAAGATGCTAGGGCATAGGGGCACCTTAAAAAAGATTGTTGCAGGAATTCCCTTCCTCGTATATTTCTGTGGGAAAAACCAGCTCTAATAAATGTGTGCAATTGAAAAAGAAAATGAAAAAAAAAATGTAACAGCCTGGATGATTAAGAAGAGGAATATTTCTGAATGATCAAGATACAAGTGAGAATCCATTAAAGTAATATAACTCTCAGCTGTCACATCCCTCTCTGAGAACCACAGAGGAGCTCATGTTTCCAGAAGGGATAACAGACTTCAGCTGTTACATCTAACAAGGTTACTAATTTAGCTCTGGAGGTAGAAATCTGTAATTTGTTAACAGGGATTTCCTGTCCAGACATCTCAGGAGAGTCCTTACAGTGAGCCCAACTGGGGACTGAGTAATCTCAAACAGAGAATACAGGCTTTTGGCCAGGACCACAGTTGAAGTTCTGGTAATAGAGAGTATGTTCTTGAAATTAATAACCATCTTAATGAATCAGTATTTTACGTAGGCCTCAACTTATTTCAAAAGAGCTTTACAATAATAAAATCTTCCTATGTTATCTGTAGTAAAGCAGTTATATATTGCATATTATACTGATATAATATGAGAATTCATATATAATTTACATGGAAAATGAAATTTTGGACTTTTTTGTGATTTATTCATTGTAGAAACTTAAATCCTCAGAAGAAATTAAAACTGAAAAGATATTCTATTTTCCTTTGCTGATAAAATATTGTACATTTAATGATGAAATGCAGTGAATCATTACAAAACATAAGTCTAAATTTGTTAAGACTGTTAGGCAGAAAATGTGCATCTTTTGAGTAACATAATCTCAGCTACAACAGAGCAATAAATGTGAGTAGATGACCTGGCTTTTTTATTATTATTTTTTGAATGTGCACTGTTGGTGACAGTTTACTGTGAGGAAAAGTATGTGCAGGTTTAGAGCTAGGCGAGTTATCCGGGCTAAATCAGTTTTCTCTTCACAGGGACAGCTGGCAAGCATCCCTTTGTGCTTAAAAAGGGAATGGGTAAATTTCAGCAGGAAAGTGATGTTGTTTCTAGAAGGATTACAAAGACAAACTTTGAAATATGGATCTGTATCTACTCCTGCAAGGTGACACTCCATTGCCTTCACTTGATGCTTGCTTTACTGAGAATTGGTCCAATAGATTTTAATGCAGACAGTGTAACAGAGAAAAAATTGCTTTCAGCACAGCTGATGGTGTAATGTTGTTTTAAGCAGTTAGGATGAATTGAATCACTTTCCCTCCCTTCCTGTCTTTCGTTCCAAATGTTTGTATGACCATGGTCTTTTCTGTGCTTAATCAGATCATAGATGCAAGTGGCTATTCTAAAGTCACTTTTATTTTTGTCAACCTGTTTGCTTGCATATTGCAGGTGGGAGAGTTTTCTAATCACAGCATTTTATTGTAAAGAAAATCTATAAGAGGCAGAAATAAGATATGGCTTAAATCACCTTGTAGCTAGTGCTCCAAATAAAACAGTCTCTGAGGCATTTGTCATTAGAACTAGAAGAGTTTTATGGCCCTAAAAGCAAAGGTCAGAGACTGTATAAGCTCCTGTACTGCATGTAATCATCATTTACAATTACACTAGAAATAGTGTGAAATGGTAGTCAGATTTTGTTGGTTTTGTCTTAACCTCTTCTCATTTAATAAATCTATATACCAATACAGAGTGCAATGAAACTCTAAGATTTCTCTGTCAAGTGTTGGGTCACTATGTTCTTCTGGAAAGGTTTGCACTGCTCCTCCTTGGGGCAGAAAAATAAAAGAAGAGAAATAAAAAAAAAATCCCGAATTGTTAGACTGAGTTTTTGTGAGCCTCCAGGATGCCAATGTTTCACATTTAGCACACAGTTCCCAAAGAAATAGCTGCTAAATGTTCAATGGATATAGTCAAAGACAAGATACTGATTGAGCAAATGAGTTAGAGGAGTCTGGGCTTTGGGATATCAGTGCTGCCATTCTGTGAGCTGTTTAAGCTAGTGATGTTTATGAAGGTAATTCTGGGCTTGACTCAGTATTTGCTGAAGACAATAGAAGCCCTTTTGTCTAGTGGCATTTCAAATAGGTTCATAATTGAGTAGGGGACAAAGCCAGTTGGGGAGAAATAGCATCTCCTAGATGTCTTTGTTGCTTATATATCTGTATGTGTCTATGTATATCAAAATATTTTTAAAAAAATTAAAAATCTGTCTGTATATTCTCTGATCTCCAAAAGAATATACTTTCTTCTCCTTGCTTTTTTAGTGTTTAGGATTAACATTAATCCTAGCAGAAACATCAAGACTTACTCACTGAAACCAACACAGAGTCATGATGATTTGTGACTCTTTATACTTGACAATTCATAAAGGTGTTACATCATTCCATTCTCACATATGTTAATTAAAAGATTGAATATTTATGTAGAGGTTATGCTTTCTGAGAGTTATTTTCTTGATAACATGTCTTTCATAGAATCAAGAAATGGCCTTGGAAGAGACCTTAGAGATCATTGAATTCAAACCCCTCCTGCCTTGCACGTGACCCACTTCCACATGAGCAGGTTGCTCAGAGCCCCATCCTGCCTGGTCTGGAACATTTCCAGGGATGCAACATTCACATCCTTTCTGGGAAACCTGTTCCACTTCCCTCTGTAAGAGAAGGCAGGCACCTTTAGAAGCCTTGTAACTGTACCTGCTTAGGAATTGCTTGGCAATTGAAAAGCTTGACATAAATATTCACATTTTAGACTTCAGCCAATACTTGAATTTTACAGCCTCACTTGTCACACCAGCAGAGCCATGGGCTGAAATTGGCATAACCTTGAATGCTTCAGCTGGGATTGTAGCAGAGATTTACAAATAATATTTCAGCAAGCAGTGGCCAGAATCTCATCAAGGATTTTCTAAAAACCCCAAAAACCATAAACCTAACCCCCTTTCCAAGGTAACTCAGAAGATACATAGTAAGATGACCTAAAATCTCCCTTGAGAATCGTGTGGAAAGGAAAAATTTTGTCTTTTGGTAAGATTGGATAGAACTCAAACAAATATGCTATAGGAAAAAACAAACTAATTAGGAATTGTGCAGCAAAAGAGCCACAGTACGTGGCAGACCCCTGCTACTGAACTGCATGATGCTTTGCAACATAGACCATCCCCCTAATTGTGATGATTTATTTTTATTCAAGAGCAGTTAAAACTCATTGTTATGCTGCCTACTCAGCACTGCCCTTGCCTGGAGACCACTATGGCTTAAACCGCAAATATGTTAAACAAGAAATTGTAAATAGTGGCATAAAACTTTGGAAAAAATAATTGGAATGTAAAAGAACATTATCATTTAAAACTGTAAATTGTAAACATAAGTGCAGGTAACCTCTGGAACACAAAAGTGCAAGGGAGAATAGAATCTATGGGATTAGTTTGTTGCCCCTTCATAAAATAATCATGAAGCACAGAAAATGACGTCCATTTAAAAATATTTGGAAAGAGATATATTCCCTGAATACCTCATTCTCCCTTTTTGTGATAAAGATATTTTTTTTCTGTGGAGCAAAAATCCCCCTCCCTCTTCTTTATAAAGCCACCTCAGGGAATAAATATAGAAAAAAACCCTTCCTGCAAAGCCTCACAAGCTTTCTCTCTGCCTTGACTTTGCAAAGAGGTCAGCTAGTTTTGCCTTACATGGATATCAGATCAATTAGTACATGCAGATTTGTTGATGGGCTATCAAATTTCTCATCACTGCAACAGCTTCCCAATCAAAAAGATTACACAGAGGACATCTTATAAAAATGTAGTTATAATGTATCCTGGAATGTCAGCTCATATGGAGTGAGAAGGGATGGCTAGATGTTTATTCATGAAGGATGGTGCCAACACAGGTTGTGTAAAATGACAGATCTGCTTTTGGATGCTATGGGTAGCCATTATGTGTGAGGAATTTTAGGAGTAATCAAACTGTACTTGATCCTCAAGCACTCTCAGGACTGCTAATGGAACTGGAGGGTAGCACTATGGGACTTGAGAGTCATCCTGCACCAAAAGGAAAGGAGTTTTCCAGGTGGGGAGGTTCCCACTATGGCTGCTACTTCAGCCTCGCGGTAAGACACAGTGCAGCTGAAGGAAACAGGTTGATTCTTTAAGTGGCTGCAGCAAAAAAACTAGTCACCTCTACTCTTTGCTGCCTTGTTAGCATGTGGCTTGGATTTGAGGACAGATAAGTTTGTGACACACGTGGAAAAGTTAAGTTCAGATTGTGATGCCATAAAATTTCCTGCAAAGAAAAGTTTTCTGTTGTAGCAAGACTGTTGTAATGAGATATACCTGTTAGGTATCAACTGTGATCTCTTACATGTAAAGAGTGATTCAAAATTATCCTGTGGATGTCAGAAATATAATAAAATAGAAATATATTTTACCAGAGATATTGCAGACAGTAGAAATGAGCAGGTCTTAGTTTCACATTAACACAAAAATCTGCCTTAGTAATACTGAGGTAGGAAGTAATCCTGGGACACAAGTATGAGAGACAAAAGTCTGCTTAAATATGATATTTATATCATATAGTCATGTCAGAGGGAAAACAAAGATAGAAAATATTAAAAGAACTTTCAACCTATACAAAAGTAGCACGAAGCAGTGATAAGAAGAGCAACACACATACAAAAGTAATTATATTGCTAAATAAGCACATGCTTGAGAGATTGAAAATGGCACTCAAAAATAAAGAGAGAAGAATTAAAAAACCAAATATTAATGAACCAAGGGAGAAAACATAAATAATCTGTGGTCAAAGTGAAGCTTAGAAAAGTTTTAACTATCTGATAAGAAGAGGGCTGTTGAGACTAGGCAATGTAACAGAGAAGCAAAGGTGAAGACTGATGCTAAGGTTTCACAGGAGATTAGTAGTGCAGTTATTCATTTTTTAATTATGTGAGATACAAGAAATGTGAGACAAGAAATATTTAACAAATGACCAGCATTATTTATTCATAGAGGACAGAGCCAATGGAAAAGGAGAAAATATTAATTAATTTTTCACTTCAGGATTCCCAGCAGAATGTGTAGAACAGATGCTGAAGGTAAACAAATCTCTTACACTGCAACTGGACTTTGCCATAGAGTCTTATAGTCATAGAAGAGGAGTAATGTAGAAACTCAGGTAGAAATCATAGAAACTCAGTTTCCAGACCATAAACCTGTAATTCTATTTCTTCTGCAAAGTAGGTGTTTTTTTATTAGTATTTATTTTGCAATAATTTAATGTACAAACTTCTGAAGAGACACTTTGGTCTTTGACCAAATACTTAGTATCTCAGGCCTCATGATATCTTTCTGGACCAGTGTTTCTGGTCTGAATCTTTTTGGAAAGAAATTTGAATCTGCTTTACCTTTTCCACAACTCCTTCTACCAGGTGTCATTCCCTGATTCATTCTCCAATCTCAGTTTTTATTCTTTCCTCCTGGGATTCTGCTTCTTTCATCTTGCTTATCATCCAGAAGCAAAAGCACAAATGGGTTAAATAAAATCCACAAAAATTTGCACCAGACACAACTCTATATTACAGATCATCTGTAGTCTACTACAAAGCATCCTTTACCAGCTTGTGTAGTGACTTGGCTAGACACTTTATTCAACAGGGTGATATCATTGACTGATTAAACTGAAACACTCAACTCTAGGTCCATATACTTATCACTGTCTGGTCCAGAATTGAAAGTGAGAAAAAGACTGGAAAAAAATGTCAGAGTTTTTTCAGAAGTTTTTCAGAAGTTTCAATAGCTTCTGAAAATTTAAAACCAAAAATCTCGATATTTAAATCTTTATCTGGGTGCAAGTTACCCATCTGCACACAGCAGTAGCTGATGGAGTTGCTGGAAACTTTGGATCAAATCCCAAGTCACATATGTCAACTGCAGAACAGTTTTCTTCTCTAGGAACTGACTTTTCAGAACATAGGCAATTCCCAATATTGAAGTCTTTTGGATCTTGTTGCAGAGGATACAGACAAGAGATGTGTTAGATTTTTCTCTTGTAGACTGCTTCCTGATGAATAGGAAGTACTTGCATATGAGCCACTGCTGAAATGTGTTTTGGAAATGATTCACTTGAGAGAAACAATTTCAGAGCTGGTAAAAATTATGAGATAATAAATCAAAATAACTCCTGCTGCACATATTGTCAGAGGATGAACTGAAGCTCAGACAAACAGATATCAGTCACGTTTCCAGAGTACAAGAGAGATTCCACCTATTTAAAAATTGTACCTTCTCTTCTTTCTTTGTGTTATTTCACTTGGTGGTATTCCAGAAATATCAGGCATGCCTAAAAACAGAGACTGGGATGTTCATAGAGTCATTGATATCACAGACATCATTAATTATTGATTATTCTCAGGCACATGGGAAAAGAATTTCTTCCCTGGAGAATTTAGATGTTCCATAAATTCTGAATTCAAATGAACAAAACATCTTTTTCTGTGCTGTTCTTAACCAGTGGTACCCATTTTATATTGAACAATACATGAAACATTCACAATAATTCACACAATTCACAATTGCTTTCAAGACCACAAAAACACTGTATTACTTGGAGATTTTTCTGGAATAACGGGTATGAAAAACTCACAAACTTGCTGCCATGACTCTATTACACTATAATGCACTTTGCAAGAGATAGGAAGAAAAGATTTAAATAGCACAGACTATGTCATTTGAAAACTAAAACTTGACAGAGGATGAAGTCCATAGGACAGGGTTTTATATAAGTTTTAGAAACTTGTTGAAGCTCCTAATTTAACTGTAACCTTTCTTCAGCAGTGAAATCAAGTTCAAAGAGGACCTTAGAAACCCAGCTCAATTTGTTCTCAGCAAAACCTGGAGGAGGTCAAAGAAACATTTTTCTTTAGTTAGATCTTTAAGAAGAAATCACTGTGTAATGGAAAGATGTTTAACAGGCAAGGAAATTCACTAGAACTTTACACCTACCTTAAGTATAATAAAAAGAATAAGATTTTAACAGGAACTTGTAATATTTTGCATCTCTGAGGGGACAACAACAGACAAAAGACCAATATTGAAGGTGCCATCAAACAGAGACTTTCAAAGTGACCTTGTATTTAAGAGTCTGTTCTACTGGAAGACTCATCCAGCTAGCTCTCTGTCTCTTTTCTACAGATCTGTGAGTCCTAGAATTTGACCAAACTTTTCAGAGGAAAGAAAGCTATGCTTTTTCTCCTTTATTGTATTGTATTTTGATTTTTATTATCTTTTTATCCTTTCCTTCTGAGTACTTTTTCTCATTAGTTACAAGATAAGTAGACCTAGCAAGCATAAATATATTTTAAAATTGTCAAGCAGCCTATCTTATACCTTTTAGTTTACTATTCAGTACCACCTTTTTGATATATCCTTGCTACTAAACTATTTATTTAGGTGATTAAATTGAAATTGTTGGTAAGATACTATTTAGCTTATGTGTAAACTATGCTCATATCTTAATGGTTCCCTCATTTCTCTTCCAGTTTTCAGTTGCTCAATGAAATGTTTTGGCTATTTGGTCTTCATCTTTCCCTTCAGACCCTGTAATTACTCTATTACTTATTGGACAGGATAGTGTTTCTACTGTATTCACATTTAGTAATATATATGAGCACGTACTTGCCTCAAGTAAATTAGGAATGTTGACTGCATGAATGTTTTTGCTGTTTTGAAAGAAAAAAAGAGGGCACCGTCTTTTTTTTTTCCTCTCATTGTTATCAGTGGAGCAGAAGGAAGTAAATTTATATGTGGGAAATAGCAGTTTTTACTTTATGTGTGGGCATCAAGTAAGAACTGTTTACAAACAAAATTCAAACACATATTTAAATTTATTCTTAGGAAGTTCTCATCAGGAATTATCAGACCTGAATGGCACTAACAGAATGACTGAAGCAGAGGCAGTGCACTGTGAATGATTTGACATCAATTTTTAGAAGCTGACAGCTGAAGGGAGACGAGGTAGAAAGACATACAACAGAGCTGAAATGGAGATCAGGTTTGCCAGATGATTTTGGAAAGTGACCACTGGATAGGGATGAAAAATCTGGAACAGATAAAAACAAATATAATGCATGAAGAAAAATATCAATATCAATATTATTCTATGATAGTTTTTGGCTGAATAATAATTGCTAGTGAGTTCTGAAAAGATGACCAGGGATGTTGCAAATTCATTGATTACTTGCTGTGAGACATATCTCTTTTTTAGTTCTACTCAGCGATAGTTTAGTTGCTGGGATGGATCCATTTTGATTCTTTAAATTGATCTCTTGCACAGCTGCCACTGTACACAATAGCATCACAATAATATTCTTTGTCTCGCTGAAATGGTGTTGAAGGTAGGTAGGAGTGGTACCCTGGAGGTAGGTCAGCCAGCCTTCTCCAACAGATTGTGTCAAATGCTGGTTTTTCAGTCCTTGAGGTCTGCAAAGAATGTTAACTCTCTAGCAAGGGAAGGTTCTTAGACATTTATACAGATTAGGAACCAATTATTTATTTTGTGTACAGAAAATTCCTAAATGGCAATAAAAGGAAATTGATGTGACTTTGGGATTCACCACATCAGACCAGAGAGGCAGAGGCTGCAGGAGTTGCTGTCTATAGCTCCAGGGACACCAGCTGTGCCCTACATAGATAGAACTCATGATAGAACCTGTCTACTCAGGGATGCTGCAATATGCTTACAAATGGCTTTATCTGTGGGGTTACTGATAAACTTTTACAGACTGGACTACCCTGGCATCGTGCACGCACAGCCCAGAAAGCCAATCCTGCCCTGGGCTGGATCCAAAGCAGCGTGGCCAGCTGTGCAAGGGACAGGAGTCTTCCCCCTTGCTCTGGTGAGACCCCACCTGGAGTGCTGCATCCAGCTCTGGGGCCCCCAGCTCAGAAAAGACATGAGCCTGTTGAAGAGGGCAACCAAAAAGGTTAGAGTGCTGGAGCACCTTATGAGGACAAAATTAGAGAATTGGGATAGTTCAGTCTAGAGAAGACTTTGAGGTGACATCATTTGGCCTCTCATCATCTAAAGGGGGCCTACAAGAGAGATGGAGAAGGACTTTTCAGAAGGGTATGTAGTGACAGGACAAGAGGAAATATCTTTAAACTGGAAGGAGTTAGGTTTAGATTAGATACTAGGATTGTTCTTCATGAGGGTGACAAGGCACTGGAACAGGTTGCCCAGAGAAGATGGGGATGCTCCATCCCTGAAAGTATTCAAGGCCGGGCTGAGGGGCTCTGATAAACTCTGATGAAAGTTGTCCCTGCCCATGGCAGTGAGGTTGAAACTTGGTGATCTTTAAAGTCCCTTCCAATCCAAAGTATTCTGTAATTCTATAATTGTTGAAGGTGTCCAGAATTTACTTAGCATTACAGAAGCTCAGGATTCCCTGTTACAGCTGACATGGTACTTTTCAGAGCCTGTCTTGGCTTGCTTTGAATAAAGTGACAGCATCTCCAAATCCCATTTGCTATTTACTAAGCAGCAGAGGAGCCAAATGACCTCTATCAGCTGTTCCTGAGACATGCAGAAGAATGCAAACACCTCCTCTGTAGGTCTGGGTTTTATAAGTCCTCCTCTTGTTGACAGCATGGAGATATGGATGCTATGCATGACAGCACATCAGAGCTTTTCTGATCTAAACTCGTACAAGCCTTGCCATCTGACCAGACAAAAATCCATCAATTGTTCAAACAAGCAGAAAGCGCTCAGTGTTTAGCCATAAAAAGATAGCAAAGATACTTACACAGACTTTATACCTTTGTGAGACTTCCAAAAAGGGCACTCCACCACCTCTGATGGGAGGTTTTGCTCATGATTTCCTGCAGACTGCTGGTTATCCAGGTTTGTCTTTATCTGATTTCAAACCCTTCTTAGTGATACATCCATTACCAGCATCGTGCATGTACATCTGAGGGGGGAGAGCAAACAAAGAAGGAAAGCACCCAAGGGGAAGGCCATCAGTTTGCAGAAGTCTAATATCCTCAGGATGATCACTAAGGGAAGCAGATAAATTAAAAACCTTTCCCAGCCAGCATTCTCCTGAGGGGCTGTCCGTGCCTGCTCCACTCCCGCTGCTCATCACACTTCACTTTTGCAAGCAGCAGGCAGCCCTGAGATGCCTTTCTCCGTGGAGGCCTGTTGAAAGGGCTCATCCTTTCCAGCATGGCAGTGTGTTGTTTATTTATGGTGTTGGTGCTGCAGCAAGCGTGGGGTCTCTGCAAAAGAACACACGGCTCTGTAAGATAATAAAACAGCCAGAAGGCTTTCTGTGTGTTTGTGTCACAAAAGGCTCTTCAGAGAGGAACAGTTTTAGTGTCTGAGGAATGAAGTGCTATTTCAGAATCTGGAGGCTGTGGGTTCTTTTAACAATGGAATGATTTGTCCATATTTTTCATGCAATAAAAAGAGCAGCACAATATGCCTCCTTGCTTGCCTAGAGACCATCTGAAATTTTTAATGCTTAAACCAGCGAGAGAGAACACAGAGTTCATTGCCAGGTTGACATGAACACAGAAATACTTTTTGTCTCTTTGCTGGGGGCTGAAAGGTATGATGGAAAAGACTTTTAAAAGAATTGTGGTCAGGAGGATGATCTGATCTGAGGGGTTGATAGTCAAGATTTAACTCTTGCTAGATGCAATTTCAGATACCAGATTAGCATGGCATAGGTTTGCCTCCTACTAGATTACTTCAATTGGAAGGTTTTTATGATATTAACCCTAAATCTACGAATTAGGTTTTAGTGCCTTTTTTTTTTTTTTTTAAAAAGCAAAATGGCTTTCATCCAGACCACATCAGATTCTCTGTTGCAGCAGCCAGGTGAGAGTCCTAGTTTTAAAGAAGAGATGCAAATTTTTTTTCTCATAGTATTGGAAAAACTTTTTATTAAGATATTTTGGATTGAATGCTCATTCCATTATTTGCTGAAAGTTGGACAATTTTCTGTGTGAATCCTGTTCACTCAACCACTCTGCATGGACTCCCACATTTTCAGAGTCTAGTCCAATTCACATAAGTAGGTCAGAGAGGCACATTTTGGTAAATAAGGTGATTGGTGCTGCTTATCAAGATCTTGGTTTTAAGGTTTGTTGTACATTGTGATCAAAACACTTTTGTTTACATTTACAGAGTTTGTTCTACAACTTAGGCCACAAAAAAAGTCTATCCTGAAGCATGTACTTTGCAATAATGGAACAAAGGTACAAAAATAGATTAAGAAAACAATTTAAGTTATTACAGTTATAATCAAGTGTGAGGATTGACATGTAAGGTACAGTACTGAGTCTCCACACCCTGCATCACTGATTGTAAACCTTAGAGAAAAGTCCATCTTTTCACCTCCAGCTGTCCAGGATCACATAGCACAGAAGCTTGGGAACTTCTCTCAAGTTGGATTAATCTCTTCTTTCTTTTAATTTTACATTTATACGACTCAAATTTGTTATGATTTAATGCTAGGGCATGGCATCACATGGTTTGGTGAAATATAGTAGCTCTTTCCTCTTCTTTCGGTGTTAATATTACTGTTAGATACCTCAATGAGGTAATTGCTGACAGCAGACTCCACACTCTACTGACTATTGCCTCTGTCTAAGGTGCATAACTTTATAAATTGTATGTGAGGAAAAATATTCATATCCTATCTCATTATAAAATGTGTGCTTTTTCTCTTGATACATACCTCTCTGGTTTATTTGCATTTCTTAGTCATTATATACCTGAGATATTTGTTTCAATTATATTCAATAGGACTTTTTTCCTAGAGATTATGAGTTCATTGCATTCATGATTATAATTTCAAAGAGGAAGTGCTGTTTGTGAAGTTAATAGCCATGTGTTTCATCAGTTTCTTTATTTTATGTATAAAACTGGGTGACTTAATTTTGAATAAGCTTCCCAATGCAGCTATCAAAATAGCTAGAAGGGCATAAGTCACCTTTATTTTTCGAAAATAAACTGCTATTGTTAATAAATCTCCATACTATAAAACCATCAGATAATGAGGAATAAGAAAAGACTAAGAGGAGAATTATATTTCCATGTTAGAAATATTATTGTTATTATTATAAATCAGGAACTGGAGGGAGAAAAGCAGCTCCTTTTTAATGTAGCTCTGAGGAAGAAGTACTGTAGTGATAATGCAGGTGAATGGAGTCCTATGCCATATGGGTAATGGTTGTCCAAGTCTCTGCAGCTTCCTCTTTACTGTGTTTATAACACCTCAGGCTGTGAAGTGTTAGCTTTGAATAGTTTATTCACTTCGATACCTATTCAGCTTATGGAATGCCTGAGGGAACCACGAGACAGAATTGGTTATATTATTTCCAGCAAGTAATACTAGATATTAATTTTCTCTGCTTTGTGAATCAGTCCTGTTTTCCTTTGTGGAAAAGTTCTTTAAATGACAACACAGTGTGCATTTGATGCATCCTAGTTCTCTTCTGTTTCTGTATTATAGCATACAGGTTTTATATCTAAAAAAATATCTGTGAAATGGAGAAGTGACTCATTTTACTAAAAGCATGAAAGCATTTGAGAGGCACTGGATGAAAACTTAGGCAAGGACAAGGAGGAAGTCATCACCTGCATCACGGGTCTAATGGAGCAGCATATTCCTCTCTATCCATTTGCATAATTGAAATATTTTCTCCATAAATATAACTTTTTCATTCTAACCACTGGTAGCTGATTAACAGGAAGAATACCTGAAATGACCCAGTATGCAATCTCTGTGGTTTGTGTGCCTAACAGGCTGCCTGGCAACTGTAAAGGCGGGCTTCATAAGAAAAGGAATTGCAATTTTAAGCTGAAGCACAACAGTTTTCTAGTGTTATGTCCCATTCCCTTTACCTCAGAAGGAATTTCACCACATGAAATTCTGATTATTTTGTTTAGTAATTGTTGCATTTGCAGAAGTTTACATCTGCATTGAGACCAGTTCCCAAACAGAGGAAGAGCTGGTCAGCTAGGTGCCAGGCAGAGAGAGGTTAAGGAAATAGCTGCAAAATTGTGAAAAATAGGGAAAGTTGTTTATATTCTAGGGTAAGAAGAGACACTATAAAACATTTTCCACACAAGTGTTAACAAGACTGAAATTTCTCTGACCTCAGTTTCTCTGAGTAACAAACCCCTTTACTAATGCTTTTTGCTATGAGAAAAAGGACACTTTACCACTGTTTGACTTGATCTCTGAGACATTTAAAATCAGGCTTTAAAAGTAAATTTAAAAAAATTCTTGTAAGTGATCCTTTTATTTTTTTAAATTATTTCTATCTTTGATTTATTAAAAAAATATATAAAGAAAATATAAGGAATGGGGGTTTATACAGAATTTCCATCGTTAGTTTCACAAGATTTAATGCAGCAAGACAAATCTATTTATAGCACAGACTAACTTTATATGTTTCACTGCTGCAGAAATCAATAGTGCGTGGCTATGAAAGCAAAAGAGAAGCCCTATTAATTCATTAGCAGGTCTATGTTACATCTTAAAATGTGGTCAGTCTACATTAATATTCTCTGGAAGTGAATCAGAAAGAGGAGTCTCTGAAGTACACCAGACTGCAGCTGGCAGAGAAAGAAATGCTTTGGGTTTGGGATAAACATCTCAATTGCATCTCTAATAGAGCGTGACTGAAAGCTGTAGGAGCTGAAGAAGTCAAAAGAAACCTTCTACACTATTTATGACTTCTCTTATCAGGTACAGTATGCCTTCTTGATGGAGCAGTAAGAACATTTCCACCCATTTCAATGCACTTTAACAGGCACTGAAACCTAGAGAAGCTCTTTTATGGCTCTCTCTTTCTGTACCTTTCCCAGATCTGCAAGTGAAAATTGTGTATGTAATATATTAATTTCCTGCTGGTATTTTTCTATGGTAAGCATCTAATCTGAAGAGTGACTATTTTCCTGAAGTGCCAGCTCTGGGAATTATATGTTATGATTCAGATGATAATTCTAAGGTTGGCAGTGAGCATGGGAAGTAATGTATACTTAGTATAATGATCTTTTAATTTTCGGTCAGCAGATGTAAACTTCCTTGCTAAAAGTCTATGCAAAGGCAATGGGAATCTTAATTTTCTGTTTCTTTTACTGTTTCAAAGATTAAAATAAAAAAAAAATTCTTATTGGTAAATGCCACTCACAGAAAATGAGGAAATGATGTCATTCACACATGAATATATAATTACAGATCTCGATTTTAGGTAGCTGTGATTGGTACTTCAGGTACAGAGTACTTCAGGTGATGCACACGTTCTGAAGTAAAAGTCAAACCTTTGGTCAAAAAACTCTTTGGTCAGATCTTTTCATTCTCCTTGCAGTGTTTTAGTATCACAATGACACATCTTTTCTAAATAGCACTGTGGTGAAAGTTTGGCACCTCACATGCTCCTAAGGGACATATCGCACTGGCTGCTGTGATGGGTATGACTATGACAGCATGTAGCCATATCCAAACAATATCTCTTCCAAGCAGTCTCAATACTGATATTTAGTCTGCTATGCAGTCATGTAAAACTCAGACCGAGTATTTGGCCTTCTGATTCTAGGCCAATAAAGGAATAGGCTCACATAACTACTGCAGCAATGTTGTCTGCTTTCTAAAACATAAATCTGCATTCTTTTAGACATGAACAAGTCCGAACATAAAAATTAATTAGATAATGCATATATAAGTGAAAAATGAGAAGTCTGTGGGATTTTTTTGTCTTTAAATTAAGCAATGAAATGTTGCTGTTCAACATTTGTTAAATTATGTTATGAATACTTCATAGATTTTGTTATTTTGAGGATGAAATAGTGATTCTTGTTCACTTGCTGAGTACGAGGTTTATATGTTATCACATATTGTTGCTCCTAAATTATGAAAATTCTGACCTAGAACAAGAGAAGATCCCTTGTGTAAGATGTAATTGGAACTACCAGCTGGTGTCTCTAGACTTATTGCTGTGTCATGGATTTGCATAGTTCTTCTGCAGGAAAGTACTACTGCCTTCTCATTTTAAGTTGAGTTGTATTTTTCCACATTCACTTCATGACCAATTCCACAAGAGTAGTTTTGACATTGTGTACAGTATGGTTCAGAATGGAAATAAATTTTGGTTACAGAAATTTTCAAGCTGGAAAATTATTACGAGAAAAAAAGCAGCAAAATGCATATCAGATCCCAGACTACTGCATCCATCTTCAATGGAGAAATGTGCTGATCTTTGGAGAATTTATCACCTGTAGCTGAACTACCTACAGGTCTTTCTACTTTTCTTGCATTTCAGCTCAATCTTGTGTTGGAATAACAATGCATTGTGTTTTTCTATAATTTCTGGCAGTACAGTACCCTAATGTTTTAAATTGTATTTCTATGCCACTGACTTTGGTATCTTACACTGAGTGAACACACGCTATTTTCAATATTAAGAAAACATTAAAAACATGGAATTAGGATAAAACAGCATAGTATTTTTTTAAAATAAGATAATTTATTTGTTTACTCAGAGGAAGATATCTTTAAAGATACAGTTTTGTACTTGCTTGTCTAATTTTTTTTTGCTATAGTTCAGAGAATAATTTGGCCAAACTTGTTTTAGAGTAATCAGGATTATTTTTACTTTGACCATATTTAATTGTAGGCGTAATGAATAGCTGTACCTTGATTATCAGTAAATAAATTACATTTATTCTGTGGCAATCCAAGAATGACTTTCAGAACAATTTGATATTCGAGTTTTTTCTATTAAGAAAAAGAAACAAATACATATGAATCTATAGCAATGGGTACAAAACTTGATGGCAAAGATAAAAAGTATAAATAGAAGCTTAAGAGCAATAACAAGAGTTTGTGAAGATGACTAAATTCCCAGTCTTAAGCAGTATTTTAGTAGTCAAAATTCTTCAACAATTAAATTCTATTACTTGGCAGATAATTTTTATCCTTACAAACTAAAACCACAGTAATTTTATTTGTAATTTGCATGTCCAATTTACAGAAAATAATATTTCAGCATATTTAACCTGAAAAGAAAATGGCCTAGCAATAAGGAAGGAGCCTCAGCCTCACAGCAATATGTATGCCTTCTTGCATATTTTTAATTCCTTACAGATATATTCCATTCACAAAAGAAAATACGTCACAAAAGAAAATATGATAGATTTGATATGTAAAGGTTTCTAAATGGGTTGGTATACAAAAGTTTTCAAAAACCTGTATTATGCCTTCATTTGGAATGAATCACTCTACAAGTCCTCTCCTCAAGCACAGTCCTTTGAATATCTCAGTAAACAAGGGTCCATGGAACAAAAGGATGGGGCTAGAGGCGTGGCTTCCCGGTCAAAGGCCCTGCTGATGGTTCCCTGCAATGTGCCGTCCCAGTTTTATAAATTAGAAATCTGGTCGTTTCAGATTAATCTCTGAGTAATGCCAGCTGTCTCCCTTTCAAGATACTTTGAAGATTTTTCATAATTTTATTTGTAACATTACTGCAGAGAGGCACACATAACATGACACGTAACACACACATGACGACGGCAATAAAAATATTGCCTATTATTTACTAACAAACTATATATTGATCTCCTTTGATTAAAAAATATTTTTTTAGACTCAAAATCAAAGTAAAGCTAAAATACATTTGCTTCTAAATTTCCAAGTTAAAAGCAAAAATATATAGGGAAGTGCTTCTTCTGTGAATACATACAGTATATGCCATATCAGGCAGCTTAGAATAAAAAAGCTCCCTCTTATCTTTGGGTTACAAGTGTTTTGCAGTTGCCTCTCGTAATCATAAACAGGAAATTGGTGTTGTAAAAAAGTGAAGTTATGGGAGAAAAATGAAACTTATAGGAGGTTTACTTCATACTGATATTCATATTCTTCACGCACATTTTTCAAAGCATCCATCTAAACTATTTGCTCAAAATGAACTTGGGAAATTCAGTCACAAAGAGAGCCACTGGATGGAGCTGTTTGTTGTGACTTTTATTTTACTTTGGCGTATTAGACACCTGTAGGTGCAAACAAACTATCCTCAGGGGGAAAAAAAAAAAAANGGAAAAAAAAAAAAAAAAAAAAAAAAAGAGAATGAGGTACAAATGACAGAGGAAATACATAGAAAATTAATCAGGACCCTGGATCTAATTAGACAAACTCCCTGGACTAATTAGACAAACTATTGAATGGAGAGATCTTGACTGAAGGGGACAGGAAAGAGTATACTAAGAAACTGAATAAACCTGAAAAATAAAATTTCCCTCAATCATTGCAGTAGTATCCTATTCAGGTCTCTCACTGGATATTTAGTGCTTAAGAGACTATGTTTGCATGTATTTTTCTCTACTGTCTTTAAAAACAATAATACACTATCAATTGAGAGAAACAGACAATGTTTATTTATAACTGAGAAATGAGTGATAGGAATAATAATGCATGATACCTTTTCAAAACAGCACTAAAACTCCACTTCACTAGGCGTGCCCATGTTTTCTTCAGATGCAATTTTACTAAATGAAATGTAAGTTGTTTAAAATAAAAAAGCAAAATCTGTGAAATGCAGCAATAAACGCTTAATCATATTCTCATTTGTACTTCGTGAGGTTTAGACTTTTATATTTCTAACACTTGGAAGTGCTGGAATGATTTCTAAGTTTGTGAAAGTGACTACAGTGGAGATCTAATACATTTATTCATTTGTTTCATCCATAACAGAGCAAAATGTGGGAAGGTATTTGTTCTGAGAAATAAAGGAAAAATCCTAGCAGAACATCTAGACAAATTCAGTTTATTGGATCTCTCAGTGAGTTATTAAAAAAACCCAGGAATTGAATGAGAAACTTTAAAGAATTATTTGTAAAATGGCAAGTTAATTTCCACCACAATCAATACTTCAACTTTAAAAAAGATGTGAGAGAGCAAGTATTGAAAAATAAAACTATTAGAAGGATAGCTCAGAGAGGTGTTAATGGTAATTATGGATGAAAAAACTAAACCCTAAAACCAGAGAGGTTTCAACTGAAAACATCTAATGCTTTTTTCAGGAAAAATGAAATTAAAATAAAAAAGAACCTCATTATGGGGTTAGCATCAAAACTAAAATCAGAACCTCAAAAATATTATAATCATTGTCTGTATGATTATTGTACCTTTTGATAAAAAGAGCCGTAAAACACAAGATGACAAAAATGAAAAAATAAGCCTTTGAAGAGATCTATAAAATATTTATTGAAATTCCTTCTGTGTACTCAAGAAAGTACACAGGGCTAGTGACAGAGATTAAATGTTCAGCATCTACATTGAGATATGTTGAGGTTTTAATGTAGTGAATATTGATTGTGTGATGAGTCCTAGAAGTTTGTTTCCTGCAGTTTCTCACAAGGGGAGGGAGAAACTAAAACATCACAGAAGATTAATGTTCATAAAGTAGGGTGTTAATGGCTTTGTTGAAAGGACAATCTTCTCTTCAGTCTGTGCACGTCACTAATAATGTCTAAAAGCACATCAGAATTGCTGAACTTTTTTGTTCATGAGGGTTGAAAAGTCTGAGACTCAGTTTATGGTTACTTTTAGGATGGGAGCTTCCAAATAAAATGCTGGGCTCTAAAGGAGACTCTTAAGAAAAGGATTTTTCTTTTGCTTTGGGTTATCTTTTGAGCACTTGGGAAGTAAAAATTCTGTTTCAGTAAGAGTTCAAGAAAATGAATAACTTGCATGTCTTTCAAATAACAGAAGTATAAGAAAACTTATACTCAGAGTTGATCTCAGGCTGATATTCCTGGTACAGTCACAGAGCTTTACCAACACAATATCCTTGTACCTGTGATCCATTCAAATAAAAAACCTTGCAAGATCTACAATCTTCTTGACATTTTCTCAAGCTTAACAATTGAAATTATGTGAGAAAAAATGGGCAGGCCCCTCACTTTGAAGTATTTATACCTGGTAAATCCATTGGCAAAGAACTTTATTCTGCAAGCTGTTGCTCTCAAAAGCTGCAAGTTGAACTTGGCCTGCATGAGTGTTTCAGGCCATCTGCAATATTTTAGTCACTGGATCTTGTGTCATCTTCCAGGAATCATTTGGACTCTGCAAAATTATCTTTTATGGCTGAGCAGACGTCAGGCTTCACAGTAGTCTACTGTCACGGGAGGTAGTTGGGGAGCTTGCTTGAAGTTGTCGTGCATTGTTTCCACTGCTCCCCCTCCACAACGTCCTGTTGTTCCCTTGTGCCACAGACAAGGTGATTCTGTAGGATAGGGACTTAGGAAGTGAAGCTGCATACCTCTAGGTGGTTTAAAAGATGGCAAATCTTACGGCCTTACACAGTTGGAGGAAGCAATCCCATGAACAAAAACGAGAATTAGAAAAATGTCAGTTGATTAATTCAGTAAAGGAGGGAGCCTGCATAAATCATAAAAAGGTTAACTGGAGTTTTATTTACTGTTGTTTTTACTCTAAAAAATAGAATCCTTTTTTATTTATCTTCTTCTGAGATTTTTAAATCAGGAATTTAATTTTTTTTCCAGATACTGACATGCAAATAATTACACTCAGTACACTGTGGCATATGTATCAACACCCCTTCCTGAGCTGACATGAACAATATTTTCACAAGCAGGAAAGTGATCTGCTCACTCACATGTGTTTCTAGACACCACTTTGAAAAATCATGGCTAAAAATCTATTTTCAACAAGGTAATGCAGCTAAAAGTAATGTTTTGTAAGGAAAAACTTTTTCAGGAAAAAAAAATTACTGTTTTTGACTATGAAGGACATAACTAAGCCAACTGTTTATTCTCTTTGGTAAAAATTAAACTAGAATAGCAATTCCAGTAAGGCTTGCTGATTTCTCTACAGAAAATGCCTTAAGCTATTTTCAATTAAGGTTCTGGTGAGCAATAGTCAAAAAATAAGAAAGAAATAGTGGAAATTTTCTTACAAATGCCATGGGGAAAAGCTATGCATAGATTTTGTGGTGGATTTTTTCTATATGCTGACTTACAGTATACACAGTCTGTAACTGTCCACAGGTCCTGTGCATGGGTAGAGGAACACAAAACACTTCTCTTAAACATCTTTTCACTGGAGATAGTCTTGTAGTGTAGTCTACCAGCTGAGCTGTTCTGTAATCCATTTCAGCCACAATTTGCTGGCTGATCAACTAAAAAAAATGCATCTTTGTCCAACTGGCTTATTTTCACTAAGTGGTTAATGAGCTATTCAGTAAACAGTTGAATTTTCAGACACTCAAACCAAATTGAATACTGCAAAATGGCTTCACTTTCCTGAGAGAGGCATACATTTATGCCAGGAGCTGAATGCAGTTCTCAGTAAAACAATAAAGTGAGGTAAACTCATAGGAGTTGCTAACTCCATCAGTCATACCTGCACTGAAATGACCCACTGCTCAACCATGCAGAGATCTAAATATCTTAGTAGATATTACTGTCACTCATTTTTTGATAAGTCTTCCTGGCAAGCAGAAAAACATCATGCTTATAGATCGTTCCTTTATTCCACAGGCTACAATTTACTTTTCTTTATAACCAGGAAAATGGGAGAAACAAACAGTAACTGACTCATGTTGGTTGTTGAAGACTTGAAATATTAGTGCTTCCTTTACTTGAGCTGTTCAGCCTGAAAAAAAAGAGAAGACTTGAGTGTTTAATTCACTTTTCTATGTTCAACTGCTCTGTGATGCTCATTATTAAAGAAAAAAAGAAAAAGGAAGCTGATGAAATAAAAAACATTCCAGCAGCCAAGAATCACAGTTTTTAATCACGTTTCTATAGACATACATAAAATAGGGAGAGCCAGAAAAAGGGAGGTTTCCCTCTGTCTCATATCACAATGCAATTTAGAAATCTAACAAGTTTAGACTTACTTTCATTCCTTTTCTGGTGACTTTTATGCTGTAGAGCATGGTTTAAAACATAATTTTTTATTTTTTATCATTTATTTACAAATAAAGATATTTATTTTATAATTAGTCTGAAGAACTTGAGACACTATTCAGGCTGAAAATATTTTAAGTACTCAAAATTATATATATTCTTTCTTCACAGACTGAGAATAATTTAAAAATATCTATATTCACACATAGTATAAAATCCTACTGAATAAAGTTAAGAATCACCTGCCACTGGACAAATAAAATGGATCAAATCCATTTTTTTTCCCGAATCTGTGTGACATAGTTTAGGATATTTTGTAAACATTTCCTGAGTCATCAGCCTATATTTATCAACCTGTATTTACTACATGATGGTAGATATTCATGAAAGATCTGGAAAGGAAACCCAAAGAGCTGTGTGACACAATTTATTGTTGATGGTAAGCTCTTCAGCATAGCATTCATATTCATATTCAAGAAAACCGATAATGAAGGATTACAAAAATGTTAAGTAACTAAGTAACTGGGTGGTAGTGGGGAATATAAAGGTCAACATATACAATGATAAAATAAGACAGGTGAGGGAAACCTCTGTCTGCCTCCAAGTCTACTTTTATGCATGCAGTGGTGGTCTTGCATTTTTTCTCTGCAGAGCATTCCTGGTGCTTTGACATTATGGTTTCACATGAACAATGGCTCAAGAATGGTTGTAAAAGTAAAACAAGTTAGCATGATTCAGAAAGCAATGGGTCACAAAGCAGAAAAACCTGAGTATACTCAGCAGGGCCCCATCTTGATAGTTGTGTGCTATTTGTTCTCCTTTTGTTAAAAGACATATACTGGATCTTAAAAAGACACACAAAAGAGCACCAAGGTTCACCCTGTACTGTTACAATCAATTGTAAAATGAGATAATTCTTTCTTGCAATTCATCCTTTGGAAAAGAACATCTGAAATTTAAATTTCTGGGAAAAGTTTTGCTTTATTTTTCCAGTAACACTTCCTGACTTAGAGAAATCTTAGAGAAAGAACATGATGTTCTTATTTCTTTCTCTTTTAAAGGAAGAAGGAGACTAGATGACTCACTTTTCTGTGACTTATCTAGAGTCCTTTGCATAAACTAGTTAAAAGGTAATAATGACATTCCTGATGTTTTTGAAGTAAAAACAAGTAGAAAAGAGTTAAACAGTATTACTCAAATACTAGATGTTTCAAGAAGAGAGTAAGGAATGTAAAATCAATTTGAAAAGTAAGTTAGCAAATTTTGACTGGTGTAAGCTATGCTGTCATTTGTACTTCAGAAAGGACAGAGTCAAACACCAAGAATTCTGGAAATTTAAGCTGAAAACTTCCTTGCCACCACAAGAAGAAAGGTTAAAATAGCAGTCAACTGTTACTTTTACACTTACAGAGATATCTCCTTGGAGAATACAGCCCTGTTTTCAGCTTTGCTGTTACCATCATAAAAATCCTCCAAACCAACAAACAATCCCAAACCAAAAAACAGAAGTGAGAAATGCAGTGCTGGTATTTCTGCACTTCCTTGTGCAATTGTATTAAAAATGTGCTAACTATTCTGTTCCAGACTACCACACCTAAATTTCAGCTTTTTAAGAGTATCAGACAAATACATGATCTATACTATGGAAATTGCATGAGAACACAATATTTTATTCAGTTTCACATGTTAGAGACATTGTACATTTTAATCCTTACTTATAAAAAACAAATATCTTTATAGGAATTTTACTTGACTTTGCTGTTTAGAACATAACTATTCATGTTCTTTTGTTTTTTTTAATTTGGTGAAAAAACATTATTGTAAAATAAATAGAACGATTCTGTCTTGGATACAAATATGTGTCTTTTGGTGATGTGAAAACCTGTGGCTACATATCTAAAGATATCATTTCCCCCACAGCATTCCAGTGAAAGTAAAATAACAAGTCATGTTATTCTGTAATGTACTTTGGTTGCTATAATTACATATAAAGAAGAATAATGTCAAATTATTTTTGATCTCAAATATAATAGCTATATGAGAAATATCTATCTAACCAAAAGGCACTGACTTGATGTTAAAGTACAGCAATCAGAAGTTGTTTTCAAGCAACTAATATTTTTGCAACATCTACAATCCAAGGAAAGAGACTTTCAGATTAAATAAGAGTAAAGAAGATTTTGAAATACTGATTCTCTAATAAAAATTTTAATATAATAGAAAAAAGTGGACATGATCACACTATTTAAAAATATAAAACTGATTGTGTACTATTGCATTCTTGTATTTATCAATTTAATCTTAATTCATATTTGTGTGATTGTTTTACTCTTTTTCATGAAAATAGGTCAACTTTGTGTCACCTTTGTTTCTTACTTGAAAATAGGGCATTAATTTCTTCCCATTTTTATACATTTTGACATTTTTAAATGGTGAACAGTGGTTTCACGCAGACCAATTCTAATTCCTCTGCTAAAATTAACTATTCAGGGTCTCTTCCAGCTACCTGGCATGGGTACAAAGGGAACATGCTTTTGCTTTTGTGTCTGGACAGCTGTGGATATTGCTGATGATGTCCAGTCTTAATGATATGCATACTAATAACTAAATGTTCACAAGTAAGCATGAAAAATTCCCATTGAAACTCCACAGATTTATTAATGTAAAAAATTTGTTCAATAAGTATATTTATATGTACAATTTTCCTTTCTTAAGAATATCTCCCTCTTTTTTATGCTTATTTTTTCCTCTTGACAAGTCTGTACTTTAAAAATTTATAATAATTTGAATTCTTAATTCCTGGGTGCAGAACATAGTTATAAATGCCATTTTTTTCTGTCATTTGGTGTGTTTTATTCTTAGTGCTGATTTATTCATTACCTAATCCATTGTGTGTATTTCTGTGCAATGTCATTGCTTTGAGCTAAAACAACACTTTCAGAGTTAGAAAATAATCAGAGTATATATTGATTGAAAAAGTAAACCCTCTTTTCTGTGAGTGGACAGTAAACGAAGAGTTATTTTAGCTGTGGTTTGTTTTGTTCTTGCTAGAACCGTTGATGTGTTGTGGCTAAGCCCCACTTAGCAGGAAATCTCCCCACTAGCAACTTAAAAGTCTTTCATGGTTCTGATAAAAAGGTTAGTTTCCTCCTTCAAAGGCTAGGCAGATGCTGTGAGTTTGGATGATGCAAGTCAATGCTCTTACAGCATTTATTTTTTTCTTTTTCTGTAATAACCAAGTCCTAAATACTTGTTGCTGGTGCTGCTGCTGTTGTTGTTCTTTGGGGGTTTTTGTTTGTTTGTTTATTTTTGTTTTGTTTCCTCGAATATGCCATCATGAGCATTTGTTTATTTTTATGGTGTCTTATAGACATTTTCAGAGTTCATGGGCCAGACTAATCAGAGTCCAGACACAGGACTGAAATGACCTTGTGTACCATGCATTTTCTGTTTGCACTGCTGATTGAGAGAAACGCCTGTGACTGAGGACCTCCTACAGATCACGGCAATCAAACGTGTGAGCTGGCCCCAGGATACCCTGAGGCTAAAGGAAAGAATTCCTGAGAAACTCGCCTTGGAGTGATTAAATTAAAATGTTTGCAGACGATTACTCTCCCAGTGAAAAGGTAGGTTTACTGGTAATAGAGCTTGACAGGCACTTACTTTTGCCAGTGATAATGAACCTGTAACATACGGCCAGATGCACTCACTTTGCATTCACTTCCAGCAATGATTGAAAAATTAATTTTGAAATCCAAAGACCTGCAACTGACAGCTTTCTAATGATGAGTGATGTGGATATACAAAATTGTCTAAAAAAATATTTCTTGAGTTCTGGTCTCCTGATTCGTGTCTTTATGTTCACTGAAATATTGCTTTTTACAGTGTCACTGTGTATATTGCCAAAATGATTCTGCTACTGTTCACTGAAGCTGTGTTTTTATATTTTTAATTAGTATAAATTGTATTATAACATATTGGAATTTACACAGGAGGGACTGAGAGCAATGTATTTTGGGTAAAGATATTCAGTATTTAATCAGTCCATTGTGAAAGTATATTAATATATAAGTATATGAATACCCTAAGTTTACAATCCAGTTGTTAATAATCAAAAATATTCAGTTTTCTTGATTGCTTTATGTTTTTCAAAAACAACATTTAATATTTCCACTTATTTTACTGTCTGTTCTATTTCCCCACAGTAAATATGATCTAAGGTTCTTATTGCCATCACAGTGTATTACAGGTGCTATTGTTATCCTAGGTAAGACTCTTGGACTCTTGCTTTGAGTAGGATAGTTTTACATATTGAACTGAAAATAAACAAACATGAATAATGTCTGTGTTTCAAACATGATGGAAATCTGTCCTGCTCTGGTAGTGGAAAATGAGGACTGTCCCTAACATGAATGCATCTAAGATTAATGCACTAAAGGTAAGATTAATAACCTGAACTTTTATGCTGAGAAGGCAAAGTACCACTGTAGCTTCAGCAACTCCTACCCCAGATTGCCTAGACTAGCTACTGAAGAGTTATCCCTGAACATTGCACGGAACAGCAGCAGCATGACAGGAATCTGTTCTGCAGAAGAGGCCAGGGACACTGGATGGCAATCTGGACCCTGAGTCAATACACCACCATTACAGAGAAGGGAAAACACCTCCTTGGAATGCACAGTCCTCTGTTCTAGGAAGCTTTGGCAATGCCTGAGCTGGAGTGCTTTGCCCTGTTCAGCAAGAGAGAACAGGCAGAACTTTAAGAAATATGATATGCATTGGGTTTACGTGGCCAGGTTTCATTTTTGTGGGGGATACAGGGGTGGCTTCTGTGAGAATCTGCCAGAAGCTTCCCCCATGTCCAGTAGATCCAATTCCAGCTGGCTTCAAGATGGACCTGCTACTGGCCAGTCAGGGATGGTGGTTAACACCTCTATGGTAACATATTTAAGAATAAAAAAGCATTGTTGTGCAGATGTAGTTGTGGCCAGAGAAGAGCAGGGTGAGAACATGTGAGAGGAACAACTGTGCAGGCATCATGGTCAGTGGAGAAGGAGGAGGAGCTGCTCCAGGGGCTGCAACTGAGATCCCACTACAGCCCACAGTGCAGCCAGCTACAGCACAGGCAGCTGTGCCCTGCGGTCCATGGAGAACCACAGGGATGCAGAGATCCACCATGGAGGAGACCTGTGCTGGAGCAGGTGGGTGCTCAAGAGAAGGCTGTGAACCTCTGAAAAACCTNGGGGCTGCAACTGAGATCCCACTACAGCCCACAGTGCAGCCCAGCTACAGCACAGGCAGCTGTGCCCTGCGGTCCATGGAGAACCACAGGGATGCAGAGATCCACCATGGAGGAGACCTGTGCTGGAGCAGGTGGGTGCTCAAGAGAAGGCTGTGAACCTCTGAAAAACCTGTGTGAGAGCAGGTTCCTGGCAGTGACCTGCAGACCCATGGACGGAGGACCCCATGCTGGAATAGATTTCCTGGTAGGACTTGTGACTCTGTGGAGGACCCATGTTGGAGCAGACTGTGCCTGAAGGACTGTATCCCATGGGATGGACTTGTGTTGGAGAATCTTCTTCAGCTGTCTTCTGTGGACAGTTCTGGAGCAGTGGAAAGGCTCTTCTCCCTAAGCAGTAAGAGAAACAACCTGTGCTGACCTGACCATAACCTCAATTCCCTGTCTCCCTGCTCTGCAGACTGCAGGGGTAGGAGGTAGAGCTGGGAAGGAGGGAGGGCTGGGGAGAAGGCATTTTAAAGATGCATTTTACTTTTCATTATCCTGCTCTGATTTTGTTAGTAATAAATTCAAATAATATCCCCAACTCAAGTCTGTTTTGCCTGACATGGTGTTTGGAGCATTACCCCTCCTAGTCCTTATCTCAACCCATGAACCTTGCCTTAAATTTTCTCTGGCCTGCCTAGTTGTAGAGGGGAGTGATAGAATGGCTTTGGTGGGTTCCTGGTGTCCAAAAAAGGAGATCAATAAACTGGGATTCTGTAGTTTCAAACAGGAAGGGAGACATGAATACAGTTTCCTGAAGATCCAGATATACTGCATTAGTGTTTATTTTGGCCCAAAGATTTCTGTCTGTGTTTTGGTATGTACGAAGGGATGTAAAATATACATACTATAGCTATACAGTAGTTTACTATTAAACCCAGAGGTTTTTTTCTAAATGCACATTTCTATGAACATATTCCTCCTACTTGCAAAAATTATATTTTTTCTATCAACTCATCAAAAACTGAGACGACTATCTTTTATTTATTCAGATATCTTAGTCTCCTACTTTTCGACTATTAACAACTCCAAATGCCACTAAGTTGTAATAGAAGCTACTAATAAAGATCAGAATTTAAAAAAAATATTTTGGCTGTGGACTGAAAATTAGACAGTCGTTATGAAGGTGGATGTGGGAAGACAAAGAGTGAAGGAGAGAAAATATGAGATTCAGCAATGTTCTTCTGACAAGAAAGTGATTGCGTAGGTGGACTTCCCGAGGCTTGTCTGAATATTACCTGTGCAGTGGGCTCCTGATGGGAATGACAGAATTCATTTCAGTGTCTACAATGAGAGGGGTAAAGAAAAAGGAGAGAAAAAAAAAGGAAAAAAGGCTTCATTCATTAATCAGCTTGTTAGACAAGAGGATCTGCTCTATAATGAGCTGCCTCTGAGACCTACAGAAAGAATTGGAAATAGTTTTACTAAAGAAGACTGATAGCTTAATATGAAATGCACCACACTGGGCATTTTATCACTAAGATGTGATGGCCAGAATTTGGGTGCTAGTAATAGGACATTTTTTTGGTGCTATAGTGTTGCATAAAACAGCCATGATACAGCAGATTATTTCAGGAAACAACTAATAAAATTGAACACGAGCTGATCTGGTCACTGCTTAAGTCTACCCTTTACACTCGAGAAGTCAGAGTGAAGGTATATTCTCTTCCATTACATGTAGTCAATCTGGGCTCTGAGCTATTCTGCTCCCAGAATAACTGGGAGTGTATGCAAGTCTGAGAGAAGAATACTGGAATTATTTTTAAAATTCTTTGTAAAACTGAAAAGGTGTTGAAATAATATATATATATATATGTGTGTTGCATATACATTGACTCTTAAAAATTTATCCCCATGAAGAACACTATATTTTTGGTAGCTGAAAATGCATGAATAGTTTCCATTCAAAACTAGTAATAATTTTTCAATTATGTTTTTTTTTAAAATATTGTGTAATAACATATATTGTATTATCTGAACTGATTTTTGTGATTAAAGAGGGGTGATCATATGATCTTGCTGATTTACAAGCAAATTGCCCGTCCAGTATTTACGTTTCATGAGCAACACTGACATTTCATCATGTGGATGAAAGCGATTTTTCAATGGAACTAACAAATATGGAAATCACTCTTCTGATTTAGATGGAGTGGAATTACAGATACTGAAAGAAACTAAAGGGCTGCATTTTATTTAAAGTAGAAGTGGTCTTTGGAAATATACTGGCCCATCTTAAGATAATTTAGATTGTGGGGTACATTTACAGATGCTGTTTTCAGGGGTGTTAATGTGGGAACTGCAGCAGTAAAAAGTTTGTGTCTGTGTCTTCCCAATTAAAGATTTTTCTTTTATGCTAGAATGAAACTTTATGTGTCATTTTTGTTTAGAAAAAAAATTCCCACAAAGAAATAAAGTTATTAATACTTGGTATAGCTACATACTCAGAGCAAAAGAATTTCTTTTTCAATAAAACATGTTGAAACACTTCTATAGCACTAGATGGTCATTTGTAGATGCAGCCTTTTTCATTATTAAATGCCAGAAGCTACGTAAGTGGGACTTTTATTCTCCCCTTACTCATTCCAGTATCTGCCTTGTCTTCCCTTCCCTAGCTTTCCACTGAATTTTAACTTTCAGTGCAGTAGTATGGTGCTATAAATGCTGAAACTGCAAGAGAGAAGTATATCAGAGTTGTGTGGCAAGACTTTAGTAGAGGATAGCTCCAGAGGTGGCTTCTGTGAGGAAATGCCAGAAGCTTTCCTCAGGTCTGACAGAGCCAATGCCAGCTGGCTCCAGGACAGACCCACTGCTGGCCAAGTCTGAGTTGCTCAGCAATGTTGGCAGTGCCTTTGGGATAACGTAGTTAAATAGGGGAAGAAGGAGGGAGAGGAAATGCCCCACGTGCCAGTGTAAATTCTGTGTTGTGCAGGGAGTTCAGGAGTGCAGGGAGACCCTGAGGCCTCCCTGAACCATAGAGACTGTGAAGAAATAGCTGCAAAGGAGGATTACATGGCATCAGCTGCACGTTTAGCAGGACTTCATTGTAATAAGAGTGCCAGGCTCTCTGGATGATACTGGCTGAAAGCTGCATGTGCTGTGCATTGCACATGACAGTCCATTATCCCAGAGGCTCTTAGCCTAGCTGAGAGAGCAGCAGTTAATGGAGAGGTGATTGTTGGGCAATTCTGATATGTTTTAAACCATTACTGAATCCCTTCGTCCAAAGCTGTAGCACAGCTCTGTCAATCACTCTGTAGAACACTGTCTCTGTGCAAAACCTTATTGGACAGCTGTCTCTCAGTATCAAAGTGTTTCCGGAAAGAAGACAATCTTTTGTACACAATAGAGATGTTCTGAGTGTAAACCCTGTCTGTTCTGCAATACAAAACAGAACTGATGGCAAAACTGATGGTTTAGTATCTGATGACTGCACAAAGCAGCACTAAGGTTAAGGTGACCCTACAATGCTTTATAACTGGCGTGGTTTCGTGCCCACAGGTGAAACTGCTTCCTAAAAACAAAGCATGCTTTTTCTTCTGCAGAAATATCACCCATAGAACCTGCCTACATATCTATGCTTTAATTTTTCAGATTCACTTCCCATATGTTTAAGGAAGCTTGAAAATGCTGTCCTTTGCTACAGGGTTTCTGGCCACCCAGGCTGGGAGAAGAAGTCTGCAAGGAGTAGTTGTGCACAATGTGTCGAATTGGCACAATGAATGTGTAGAAATCACAAGAACTGCCTTGTCAGTTGAAACAAACTTCCTCAGGTGCTTCAACACCAAACATCTCTCAGCTTGGCTAGTTGGAAGATATCATTAGATCCATCTGTTAATAGGACTACTTTAGTATGACTTCCAGAAACTGGAAAAGTTAGGTATAGAAAAATTATTCCTCCAGCCTAAAATATGGCTTATAATAAAAAACTTGGAAAATAACTTCTTTGTAATTTTTCATGTCTCACAATTCCCTCTATTTTGCTCTTCCAAGGAAAATATATAACATTTAAAAAAAATACTTTGTCAAGTAAAGGTACCGGAGACACACTTTGCTAAGCATTAAGAAGACTAAGTCTCATTTATATTGAAAGCAGAATAAATCTTTATTGGTTCAGTTTTCACTGTGATTATTCTGTAAAACAGGTTTAATTCTGTAAAACAGAATGCTGGCATGACAAGTATGAGAAAACATTCACCTGCTCTACTAAAACAGGAAAAAATTATAGGGATTGTGCATGTTGATATAAATTATGCTAATTCATTCTTCAGAGGGATAATTTATTTATGTGACCATGTATTCAAAACTTCACTTGATGCATAAATATACTATTATGTACTGCAGATGTCCCTTGTGTCTGAGAGCGGTGTAAAACCCAACAAATAGCAATTATCTAACCAGATGCATTTTATGAATATAATGTAGGCTCTCAAATTTGCATCCATAATGAAATCTTTCACAGTGTTTTTCTAGTGTTTTCACAGTGGTTTCCTAGTCTTCTTCTTTTAACAGCATCATGGTAGGAAATTCTAAATTCTATGCTACAGATACTACTTACACTAATGAGAAGCATAGCATTGCACATGCTATTAAAGTCTGTGCTTTGCAGGGAACACCTGTTTGGAAGCACAGGTTAAACTATAAAAATCTTAATAATTACTGAGACAAGGGTGGCAGTTACAAAGATAATCCACATTTAAATAAGACAGCATTCAACATTCACACATTGCTACCAGAGATCCCTCTAAGGCTTAAGGATATACAGGAAAAACAACTTAATTAGGAAAAAAGTTGGATTGAATAGTAAGTGAAATGTGAAATGTGTGAATCCCTTTTTATTAATCTATTCTTTTAATTTAATCTCTTGAGTCTAGGTTTCAAATTAACATATGAAAATATAGCTATAATCAGTAAAATATCAATATGCATATTCAACACTAAGTACGAGTTCTTATATTTGAAGCAACTTGAGTATAAATGTCTCCAATAAGCATTTCATTTAAATTTAGGAAGACAGCTCCTCTGCTAATTAGAAACGCATAGACTGGTAGAAGTGTAGCTATCAAACATTGGTGTAGTGCTTACAAATGACAAGTTTTGTAGTCTTGTAATCAGTTCAAAGTTATAGAAACAGTAAAAGATCATGTCCTCAGGGATTTCCTCAAATTTCTTTGCACTTTTGTTTTTCATGACAGTTTCTACAAATCTTGAGTATTATGCATTTAAGAGAATACAGAAATCAGGAGTTTGTCTTCTCATGCTGAAGTATATCAGTATTTGGAAAAAGGCTGCACAGTACATGGCATATATTTAATGTACAGCAATTAACAATTAATACTTTTATGTTTCATTCAACACAGTAATCTACTCCTTAATCTAGTTTACTTTTTTTTTGAGTAAAAAGTTTCAGCAGAGCTTCACAATCCATAAAAAAAGAAAAAGAAAAAAACATCAGATGAGTTGGTTTTACCTGGGGCAGAGTTAATTTTGTGCACAGTGGCTATGTTTTGGATTTGGGCTGAACACAGGGTTGATAATATAGAAATGTTTTTGTTATTGCTAAACAGGGCTTGCACAGAGCTAAGGCCTTTTCTGCTTTTTGTACAGCCACTCTGGCAAGGAAGTTGGGGCTTCATGGGAGGTTGGGAGGAGACACAGCTGAGACAGGTGAGCAAAACTGACCAAAGGGATATTCCAGACCATATGACAACGTGTCAGTATATAAAGTGGGGGAAGAGGGATGAAGAGGAGGTATGGAATTGTTCAGCAGGGGGTAGACAAATTGCACTGTACATATTTTTTATTGTTTACCCTTATTAGCGCATTTTACAGTTTTTTTCTGTCATTAAATTGTTCTTATTTCAACATGCAAGTTTTACTTTGATTCTCCTCCCCATTCCCCATGGGGTGAGGGGGGAAGAGGGGGCAGGGTTGAGCAAGTGGCTGTGTGGTGCCTAATCTCCAACTGGGTTTAAATCATGACACCAGGAAACAGAGAGTTATTTACCTGCTCCTCATTTCCCATCATTCTTCTGTAGAAAGACAGCATAGATGTGGAGGGCAATACCATGCTAGAACTGACTCCCAAGCATGGTATGTTATGCCTGCAGTTGAATTCAGCACAGTCTAAAAGGCACAGACTTTCTATTTATGTATACACAGATGACATTCCAAGGCAGAGTGTGGTTTAGTGGTCAATGTAATGCACCTGTACAATGTAGTGATGACAGTGTTTACAAATACCTTTCCTTGAAGGGAAAGATCCATAACATGTTTTTCAAGGTCCATAATGAGAAGAAAATTACTCAGTTCCATTCACTATTAATCTCCCAGATGAAGTTACATGTCATGGTTATACAGGGAAGACGCCAAACATATACATGCATTGACATATATATACACACACACACACGTAGGGGTTGCAGAGGCTCTAGAAGGTCTGAACTGGAACAGTCAGCACTGGTGTGGCTCTCTGGTCAGCTTGAATATCATAAAAAAACCCCCTTATTTTTAAATTGCACACAGTTGAGTAATTGCATCTGAAAATACACATTTCTTTATATTCTAGTGCTTCCTACTTAACTTTTGGTCTACTAGAGAAAGAAGGAAAGAAGGAAAGAAGGAAAGAAGGAAAGAAGGAAAGAAGGAAAGAAGGAAAGAGAAAGAAAGAAAGAAAGAAAGAAAGAAAGAAAGAAAGAAAGAAAGAAAGAAAGAAAAAAGAAAGAAAGAAAGGAAGAAAGAAAAAAAGAAGAAAGAAAAAAAGATTTTGTTTTCCCTCATTTTTTCTCACACTGGGCAGCATCTCTGAACTCAGAAATGAATGGTAATGAACCATAAGGCAGAATTTGCCAGAGCTTGTACTCTTTTAGGGGGAAAGGAAACAGGGATACAACTGAGTCTACCAAATTTTAGCTCCTGAGATTGTGAAATTATACCCAGTGCTGTAATAATAATACTACTACTAATAACAATAACAATAATAATAATAATATATTAAAACCCCCACCTTAGAGTCAGTATTTTAATATAACCAGGGGACCTTCATGAGCTACCTCTTACCCTGTGTTTTTATGAGCTTGTGATTTCAAAATGAATTGCCAGCTTTTATTGCCTCTGACCAAGGTAGGACACATGGCTTGACCTTTGGAGATTTGTTCAGTGTGGGTATTTTGACCTAAACTTTAGGTGAGTTAGAATAATTTTGGACTCTTGTTCTTTATCAGTTAATTTATTTTCCTTCACAGATCATCCAGAGGCATATTTGTTACTTATACAGTTAGGGTTTGCATTCCTAGAAAAGTATAAATAAACTGTATCCTTAAAATATTAGAGGTAAACACTGCCATTTTCTTTGCAACAATTAGTGAATGCACAAGCAGATTGTGCTGTTATACTTCCCACAGGAATGCCAAATGGTGTTTTATGAATGTCACTAATATAATATGCAAATGGTCTGCTTGGATTCGCTCCTCTCTTTGGGTTAACCTAGTCAATCAGTCAGACTTTGCTAATGAGAAAGCTGATGAAAGCTTATCCAGTTGTTGAGAAGGTAAATGAAATGACAGACCCCTCTCTTCACTTGCCCTACAGCTAGAATACCTTCCATAGCAATGTTTGAATGATTAACTGAAGTCACCCGGGTATTGAAAAGGGACTCTGAAGCAAGTTGTTAAAAAATTTCCTATAACATATATTTATCATAATGTGAGCTATTATAAAAGAATTTAACTCTAGTATATTTGTATTAATAAGGAGTGTTCAAATAAAATGAAGGCTCTTATAATCAGAAAATGCATTTAATCATAAAGATAGCTTTCTAGAAAAAAATTAAATAGCAGTTAGTACCTTCAAGGTAGAGTTTTTTTGCTTTTCAGTCTTTTTAATCCATTCAGTTTCCTCCCAATATTTTTTCAATCTTTTTTTTTTTCAAATGAGCAGAAGTGACATTTAGGTTCTCATCTTCCTAAACTCTAAATTCCTGTGCAGACAGAGAAAAATTGCTAAAAACTCCTCTTTGCATAAGACAGTGCTCACACAGAAGATAAAACCCCTAAATAATGATTGTTTGCTGCCTGGATAGCAATAGAAATTTCTGTCGAAGGGTGTTTGTAACTGCATCTTCAGCTGCTTCAGGATAGGTGTCCTGAATCACTTTTCTACTGGGGTTTGTACTCCAGTTGCCCAAGATGCTACATAACCTGTCCAGCAGCACCTTTAATCCTTCACTATTGATCGCATTGATTGTATTAATCTTAACACAAAATATTTCCTAATTATCTTATGGATGTACAAAGAACTTATTTTATGATGCTGCATCTGCGGTAACAGTTTGTACTTACAGCTATGTACAGTATGTCCAGTTCTTCAATTTGGAATCACCTGAGTTTCTCTGTGGCAGTCCAAATCTCCACCCAGGATATTAATCTACATATTTAAACATAATTGGTTTATGCATAGCAGAAGCTGCCTAGGGACATCTCTAGACCTTTCCAAATTCCCAACTGTAGAGTTCCTGCAGCAATTAGTAAAAAACTTTGTTGTGAAGGAGGCTGGGAAGTATCCCAATCACCTTTCCTTATCTCAAGCCAGTCCATTATATCTATTCAGTCTCTATGCAGAGACCATTTGGGGAGTTCCTGAACCATGTAAAAAATAACTTAGTGCATCAAGTGTGTACACAGGCCTTGTTCTGATACCGAATGACACCACAATTGTAACCATAGGGCAAATCTGAATTTGAATCTTATTTTTCCTCTATGACTTACATTCTAGAGTTATTATCACTGTATGTTTTCCACTTATATTTATGACTTGGCAAAAGAAAATCATTAGGCAAGAAATTATAAAACAATACTATAAGCTTTGCTCAGAATGATTTACAAACTAAGGGATTTTAAATGTTGAAACTAAGAAAAGAAAGTCACACACTAAAAATATAATTAGATTTGATCAGTGTTTCCTTGCAGTGAGACTCTGTCTGGGGATACAGGGACATCATGATGCTTCTGAGCTTTGTATTTCAATAATTTTACACTAAAATTTCTTCTAGATGATTGCATTATACAGAAATATCACCAAGTGAAGAATGCTTTTTAGAAGCTATTATCCCAGAAAATCTCAAGTACTACAACTTTACTCAAAAGTAGATGACTTAAGCATAGCTCAGCTAAGGACAGACCTAAGAGTGTCTGTTTTGCCCTGCAATCTTTTTCTGATTAAGTATAATTCTTGAGAAATCTAAACCAACAGTGTAATATTTTTAATATTAGATTTCAGTGTTATATCTTAGTGGCTTTTTTATGGAAGTGCTACTTCTCCTGAATGTCTGAACCTCTGGACTGAAGTATGCTTCCTTGTCTGTCTGAACTTCTACAAGGAATTTCTGTAAGAAACAGCTTTGACTGTACTGTCTGAAATTTCCTTTACAATTCAAGGAAAATATGACATTGAGGATAATCTTTCCTATGAAAATAATCGTCTATCAGTCAGTGCAATGCAGCAGTTGTGCTTTAGCCCCAGACAGCAGCTCAGCCTCACTGAATCAGTGAGTACAAGTGAGACAATTTAATAATTAAAAAAACCCCAACAAACTAAAATACCAGAAACTACAAAAAAAAAATTAAAGAGGAAAATGCATTAAACTGAGAGACCCAACGGGTCACAGACTCATGCCCAAGCAGTCTCCAAACACTGGCAGCCATAGATGACCTTCCTCATGGCCAGTTTTATTATGGAGCACAATGCCATGAGGTATGGAATGTCCTATTGGTCTGTTGGGTCAGCTGTCCTGGCTGTCCCCTCCCAACTTCTTGTGCCTCCCCAGCCTCCTCACTGGTGGGTGGGGTGAGGAACAGAAAAGGCTGGGGCTCTGTGCAAGTGCTGCTCAGTGGTATCACGAGCATCCCTGTGTTATCAGCACTGATCCCAGCACAAATCCAAAACACAGCCCCATACTAGCTCCTGTGCAGAAAATTAACTCAACTCCAGCCAAAACCAGTACAGCAGCTTATGAAATTCCTCATCAAGCTAAGATGGAGGACTTCAGTAAGGGATCTGACCCAGCATGACTCCTGGAATCCATCTTGTCTCTACATCTCATGTTTGGCTGCAGTAAAACCTTTCTAAATTCCCTACAACCTCAGTAGCTTATTTGCTCCAAGGCCTCTTACTCCTGTCTTCAGAAAGTGAGTAGGCATACAGTGTTTGTTGCCTCAAATTGCTGTGAGAGTCCAATTCCAAATGGGTCATTTTGCACAAACTGATGTCTTATTTTCTCACAAACAAGATATTAATCCATTCAGCTTTAGTGGGGGACATAAAAGGGGGCCTGTTCTGTGGGTGTAGAGTTATAGCACTTTGCAGTCCTTGGATACATGACAATAAATGCACCACAAAGTCTCCACATGGTCTAACTCACCCAATTATCTATGGACTAAATACTGTGAATACGTATGTAGTAGTAGACTTCAGAGTAGTATCAGATTTACCCTTTTCATGCAAGCAAAGCTTGCTTTACAATCAATTGAAGTAATTGCAAAATATGTTCCTTAGATTTCTATGCCCTTTGTGACACAAAAAGAACAGATGAAAATATGATTACTTATTTTATGAACATTACTCTTTATGTGATTTGTTTAGGCATTTCTTTTGAGGAATCTTTAATTTTAGTTTTCACTAGAGGCTTTAAAAAAGTAATCTAAATAGAATCTTTCAAATATCTGAATTTTAAGCCTATTTTGAATATTAGCACATTTGCTATGAATACAAACAAAGTAATTTTTCTTTCATAACAGAAGTAGAAAATTAATTGATTGTAACAACACCATTAGAGAGATATTCCACTTGTGCTGTCAAAAATGACATAAAAGTATTTTAAAGCAGGAGATTTCAAGCCCCATTTTGATTTGACAGGAGAAATCAATAGGCATAAAAGAAGACTGGTTTTGTTTTCATAGTTTTTTTTTTTTTT
>VYXD01009479.1:929432-971284 GCA_013397195.1 Hylia prasina
AATTTTGTGCACTAGTGTCCTGAATTTCTGCTGTTCCTTAATAACATTGCTATTATTTTTAAAAAATGATAGTGCAGCAGGCTGCTCTTCCTGGACTTGTAGCCTTCAGGAGGGCCAACTCTAGGAGCTGTCCTCAGAGCTGACATGCAGATATTCCCTCTTCCTGGTCTTCTGCTCTAGCACTACCTATTCCAAAAAGAGAGAAAAAAAAAAGATTTACCTTAAGAAGGCTGAATACTTTGTGTAATGATGAGCGTGGCTTCTTGGTTGACACTGTCTGCCAATACATGATGAGCACTGCTTGTATAAGCAAGGTGTCACTGCTGAAATCTTCAGGTAGCATGAAAATAGCTCTCAGCAATTCAAAAAATAATTGTCACTTCATTCGCCTTTGCAAAAAAAGAAAAAAAAAAAAAAAAAAGGCAGCAGAAGGGAAAAGAAACCCGTACAAGGAAAAATAAAAAATAGTGATAGGCTGATTTAACAAGTAATACAATCTAATAATAATCGTTCCACTGAGATGGGTTTCAAGTCCAATTAATTCAAGGTCAATTTTCATAAATTCAACATTTCTGGGAAAAAATGCAAGCTATTCTGTCTTCCATTAAATCGAGTGATTCTAACCTTCTTCTCTGCTGACAAGTCATAGTTATATTATGTGTCATGATTTGTGTAACTGACAGTGAAATAATGTCAGATAATTTCATGAAAAGCACAGTTGAAAGATGTGTAATTAGCTGATGCTATTGGAATTGAGCTTTAACCTAGGTTTTTTGTGAAAGTCTAGTCCAGACTAAGTTCATTTACAAGGAAAGTGAGAAGTCCCTAGACATGTTTTTTCCCAATATGTTTATAATTAAGCTGGCAAGATGTATTTCTTCTGCTAGACATATTTTTAAAGCCATATCTCTAAGCAATAAAAAGTTGAAGTATTATGGCTACTGGAAAAAATTTCTTTGCGAGATCTTTTATCTAAAAATCATTATTAGTTTCTATTATCTGACTTTTTGGGATTATAGAACACTTGAGCTAGCTATGGAAGCAACTTCCTGAAAGTGTCAAAAATCCATATTCTTGGGGACAGAAGAAAGGGACACATGCTGTGTGAGTGAGCAGTTTTAGGCACAGACAGGGAATGTTTGCCATGGAGCCAGCATGTGCTTGCAGCCACAGGTGGAACAGGGGAGGCAGCTGTGGCCAGCCTGAATTTTGGTGCTGTCCCCATGCTGGGTAGAATGGTGTTGGCAGGGCCTGACTGTGTGAGAGACCTGGCAGTGAAAAACAGCCTGGAAGGCCAAAAGACATGCTGCCACTTCCAGGAAGTGTGCCCTCTGCCCCAGCCAGACAAGCCCATTTTTCTGGCTTACCTGTTTTCTCAGAATTCACAAAGTCTGATAGTAAAAATTGAATGTATTGAACATGGCTTCAATTATGTGGGGCAGCAACCTCAGAAAAGATGGAACTCATCCTGTTGGTGTTTCTCTTGAAATCTATCAGATTTAAATCAGTGGCATGTATATAATGCAAAGACTAAGAAACAATCAATAAAGAAAATATTACATTTTTTGAACCAAGACTAGATCCACATCTACTTATGGCTGCCACACACAAATGTCAAATGTCACACACCAAGAGCTAACTGACAGCTTAATATTAACGTTTACCAAAACATCCTCAGAATAGGCTTGAGTTTCTTCCGCATCAAATGGTGGGAATATTTGCTAGTTGTGTCTTACTCGTTCATTGAAAGGCTGGCTGTTCAATCAGGAGATACTTTACTCCAAATTCAAAGAAAGGTTATAATTTCAAACTCTTTTTATTGATTCCAGGGTGATTTGTAACAGCTTGTACTGTAATTCTGAAAACTCTTGAAACTGGTAAAGAAATTCATCCTCCATGATGGAGCTGAGGGATTGCTGGAGGTTTGTATTTTCAGCAGTATTGAGGCTCTCTCGTTTTCCCTCATTTGAGCCTTTCCTGGTGAGGCAGATCAGTGTATCTTGTGTGAGGTCCCTCCCTGAGCTGAAAAATTCCCTGCTGCTGGTACCCTACAGGAACACCACTGTTGCAGCCTTATTTTATCCAGGGAGAAAAGTCTGAAGGAAATTTTTTTTTCCCCCTCACTCTTTCACCTCCTCATCAGCTAAGCAGTGACAGGAAGACCTCTTTGGTAACCCTTTCTTGTAACTGCATTGTTAAGCTCTGTTCTGCTGTCATGACCCTTCCTTTATCCTGAGCTCTACCAATCAAAAGGGACCATGACCCACTGAACTGCAAACTGCGGCTGCTTGGTTACACCGATTGGCACAACAAAAACCCCATCTGATCTCAGCTGTAAAGGTGAGGAAAAACTCTAGTGATTCACTCAGTATTCCCACATCCTTAGGTCTTCTTCTAAAGCCATCCCCAGCCCACCACTTCAGTACAAGATTGTTGATATTCCTTCTAGGGATTTTTTATTTTCCTTTTTCCATATTCAGACCCTTTTTACCAAAGTCCTATGTTGACAGGTACTTCTGGTGAAGATTTAATACACCATGCTGTGAACAGCACTGATACCAAATGACACCACAATTTGGTGGTGGGAGCTGGGTATGATCCATGTCTTTATAAAAGAGAGACACCTCTCTACACATCAATAGAAGTTTGAATAGGAAATCAAACCCCATTTCAGTAAACTGGTGGTATATTATTTAAATTGCATAATGCATTTTATAGATATATAATTTTGATTTTATAGTAATATAATTTTGATTTATGCTTAAAATTAAATGTGAGTCTGTTCTATTGTATTATGAGTCTGAAAAAGTCATGGTATAGAAGATTTTTAAGTCTGCTACTTTTGATTTATAAAGCATTTGCTTTAGTAACAAAAAATTTGAAGCTGTTACACCTCAGAGATAATGACTAAGAGAAGAAAAAATGGTTTTGTCTAAATAGCACGAAAAACTTACATCAGGTCAAATTATATCTGTGTCTCCTTTCAGTTATAAAGAGAAATCCTAAATAAACCCTAGCACACTAATGGTAGAGAAATGGAAAACCACAAATCATACAATAGATTTAAATGTCAAGGTCTTAGAAGCACATTTCTTTACTCTTTCTGAAAGAAACTTTGGCTCCATTACCCCAGCATTTAAAAGTAACAACTTCATTTTCTTCTGCCTAACTCACATAACCTTTTAACATCAATAAAGTTTCAGTGGCTTAAAGGAAGAACTTGGTTCTAGCTTTTATCCAGAAATAATGAATAAATAAATAATGAAACTTCTATTCATTGTGTTCACTCTGTCCCTGCTAATGAGGAAATGAAAGTTTTGTTGCAGAATGGTAAGTTATTTCTGAATGAAAATAGTTTGCACTGTACTTGCTCATGGATGACCTGAGATTTCTGTGTGTTGATGTAACAAATATACAGAGGAAAACTGCATGTAAGAGAGAGTGTTTCTCCATATTTTTGCAATTCTTTTCAAGAATAATTTGCACTGTTTCATTTAACACTGGTCTGTAAGTTTACTGTAACATTTATAATAGTGATTTATATGTGTAACGATAAAGGTTCATTCCAAGAAATGTCTTTGTAAAAAACTATTTTGCTCAATTAGTATAGACTTTAGCTATTATTCAGATAACATAACCAAAGATTAATAAAATGTAATTAAATAAATGTAAAAAAATGTAGTTAATTCTAGCTTCCCGAAAGACACTGAGGTACTGGAGTGATTCCAGAGAAGAGCAAGGAAGCTGATGAAGGGTCTGGAGGGTAAATCCTATGAGGAGCAGCTGAGGGAGTTGGGCTTGTTTAGCCTGGAGAAAAGGAGGCTCAGGGGGGACCTTACCACTCTCTACCACTGCCTGAAAGGATGGTGTGGCCAGGTGGGGGATCATTCTCTTCTCCCAGGTAACAAGAGACAAGACAAGACGAGAGGAAATGCCCTCAGGATGTGCCAGGGGAGGTTGACGCTGGACATAAGGAGGAATTGCTTCACAGCAAGGGTTGTTAAACATTTGAATGTCCACCACCAACCAGGTAGGTGGTAGTATCACCTTCCTGGAGGAGTTCAAGAAATGACTGGACTATAGTCAGCCAGACCATAGTGCCATGATCTGGTTGATAACTTGGTGTTCAGTTAAAGGTTGGACTTGATATTCTCAGAGGTCTTTTTCTATCTAAATGATTCTGTGATTCTGTGTATCTACTTAGGTTATACAAAACACTCCTACAATTCAAAGTCGTGCCCTGGAGATAAATACCACAAATTTGTTACCCCAGTGGAACTAAAAGTGAATCATAAGATGAAAAAAGAGAATTAACCTGAAACAAGTGAAGTTCATATCCTCCTGATATTTGTTTTTACTTTCAGTGCTGCCTAAATGGAGCACTTGATGAAGAGCAGGTTGTGACCTGTAGTTATTACCCTCTTATTAATAAATTTACTATTACTATACAATTTCCTGCTTTTTAGTGTAGCTCTGTTAATTTTCTTCTGATACTTAAATCAGTAGACCTAGGACTGCCTTTTTATCTGGCATTTTAGAGTCTTATTACTAAATGTTAATTTTTTTAAAAATACGTTATTTTTAAAAATTACATCAATTTATCTGGGTACCTGAATTTCAATTATTACAAAATAGAAGCATTGTGTCACCTTGTGCTGGTGAAGAGAACCATAAGGGCGAACTCCACCACAAGTGAAAATACAAAACATGTCTCTCCATTGTCTCATCCATCCCTGAAAGATGTTAAAAATATTCTGAATGTCTTCTCTAAATATGTGAAGGAAAATAAGTTTATCAGGAGTAATCAAATGGATTCATAAAGGGGAAATCATGCTTGACCATTCTGACAGAATTCTGTGATGGACTGACAAGACTGATGAGGGGAGAGCAGTGGCTATGTGGATGTCAAGGCTACTGACACTGTCTCCCATAACATCCTCATAGGTAAGCTCAGAAAGTGTGAGTTACGTGAGTGGACAGGGAGGTGGGTTGGCCAAGACCAGTGGCATCCTGGGCTGCATCAGAAGACTGTGGCCAGCAGGTCAAGGAAGGTGATCCTGCCTCTCTACTCTGCTCCAATGAGGCCACATCTGGAGTTCTGTGTCCAGGTCTGGGGTATGAGAGAGAGGGGGAGCTTCTGGAGAGGATTAAGAGGAAGGCTGCAAAGATGATGAGGGATCTGGAGCATCTCTCCCATGAGGAGATATGGAGGTGGCTGGGACTGTTTAGTCTGGAGAAGGGATGACTGAGAAGTGATCTTATCTATAGGCACACAGTTGACCCTGAAATGAGCTCAGATGGTTGGAGCAGGGTGCTAATATTGCCAAGGGTTTGTGGGTTTGAGAGTTAGACTTGATGATTCTTGGAGGTTTCTTCCGACTCAGACTATCCTGTGACTCTGTAAAACATCTCAAAGATGGGTGTCAAGATGATGGGCCCAGACTCTTTTTAGTGTCTAATGACAGGTCAATAGGGAAAAAATTACACACAGGAAGTTCCATATGAATATGAGAAAATCATTTACTTTGAGCATGCCAGAGCACTGGAAGAGGCTGCCCACAGAGCTTGTGGAGTCTTTCTTTGGGTATATTCAAAACCTGCCTGGATGTGGTCCTGTGCAACCTGCTCCAGGAGAATGTGCTTTAGCAGGTGGGTTGGACTGGATGGTGTTCAGAGGTTCCTTCCAACCACAACCCTTCAGCAATTCTGTGAAACCATGTTATTCAAGTAAATTCTCATAAGTGAAGTAGAAGCTTCAATAGGACTTAGATGACTAACTACTCTTAACGCTTTTGACCATTTATTTCAATGAAGCTAATTTCTGCACTATTAAGATATCTTCAAGAGACAAAATATTCACAGCAGACCAGAAAAAGAAATCTAAAACTTGTTGGCAATGAGCTTTAAAATTTCCTTCTGAATTTTAAACACTAGGTTTACATGCTAAGACCTTCTTGCAGTTTTTCTATCCTGACTTTGAGGTGGTCCAGTTTTAAAAGCATGTAGATTGTTTTCTGCCTTCCAAAAAAGTAGTCATGAAATGCATTTTCCCTTTGATAATTCAACAGGTGTGGAATGTATATACTCTTGAGGACAAAGAAATACTGCTAAATAAGGTGGCTAGTTAATCTTCTATGTTCTGCACATAGCTAAATTGACCATAGCTAATTTTGTTTTCACATAATTGGCAAGAGGGTAGGTGTTTTGAACCAATATGTTAAATGTTCCACTTCATAAACTGGAAACATGCCTGGAGCAGCTGATTGTGCCAGCTGGCTGATCTTCAGCATAGGTCATGTGTTCACTCTGTCTCATGGCATTGAATTAGCCAAATATCTGTTGTCCCCTTTTAAGGCAAAATTAGTAAGTGTGATTAAAGAACTACTTTTTTTTTTTTTTTTTCACTGATCTTTGCCTCAAAAGTAGACAAAAATCCTATGCTGAGGGGTAAATTTCTGTCCTTGGTTGCCCTGCAGGTTAGCAATCCAATTAAAAACTCAATTATGAAAAATATTCAAAGTTTTGGTGGCAATGCATTTGTCTTTCATTTCTGCAAGTGGAAATTTGAATGTCCATGTATGTCATGGAGGAATACCATAATTTGAATCCTGAACTATCTATTTACTAATACTGAAATATAGGAAATTGCCCTTAAAGGTAAGATAATGAAGCCCTTTTCTCTTTCAGTGTGTGTTTAAACACTGGAATGGGTTTCTAGAGAGGTTGTGAAGTCTCCATCTTTGGAAAGACTCAAAACCCAACTGAATAACCCCCTGAGCATCATGGTGTATTTGACCTTGCTTGAGTAGAGCTCTTAAACTGAACAAACCCGAGGGTCTTTTCAAGACTTAATCATTCTGTGGTTCTATGATACTGAACAAGATTTTAGGAAAGTGAAAGGGAAAGTTATTGATTTTATATGATGATTGAGCTATATTTTGGTTATTTTTGTGGTTTTGCCTCTCAGAAAATTCCAGCAGCTGAAATCTGAGCTGCACAGGTTTGTGTTTTTACAAGTGTTTGTATTTTTATGAGTTCTACATTTTACACTCCCAACAGATGTTTTATAAAAAATTGAATTTGCTAGGAAAATAAAATACAGGTTGCAATGTTTTATAATATTTTATGGATGAAAATGAAATAGATGCTTTAAAAACTAGTACTGTTTATACAACTTAGTTCAGAGCTTTCCATGAATTCAATCAACAAAGCATGGTGTAGGAAGACTGACCCATGAAAAGCAGTCTAATAGGGCTTCCCAGAAGATTGTTTTATTTCTTAATAGCAGCCACTTCTGTGTTTTCTCTGTATCAAAGTTTTCATATGGACAGTAAGAATTGTTTATGCTTGTATGAAGAAGGCAAAAGCATGAGGTGGGAAGACAGTGAGTGCTTGAATAGACGTGACTAATAGTTACTGAGAGACCAAGTGGCATCATCAGATATGTACATCAATGAGGCACCAACTGTAAAACAGCATGCTCTGATGAGGTGCTGTCATTCCAAGCTCATACACAACTGGCAGCCAGGGAGAGTGGAATCACTTTGCAATAATGTCCCTGGTCTTAACCAGCACTGACAGAATCCATGTTCCAAGTACTGGTGCAGAATGTTACTTAAAGGCATGAAACCTGGGTTAGAGGTAGGATAGTTGGCAGGGCTACTTCTGTAATTATTCTGATCCACAGAGGAGCCTTTCCAGTCATCACTTCAAGAGTGACTCAGCTTTTGTTGCTGGATTGGCTCTGGTGCAAAAGGCCTAAGCCAGCGTGAAAGAATCCTTCACAGCAGTCACCCTGCTGTTGCTGCACAAACTAATGTCACACTACTGTAGCAAGATGCTCTACCAAAGCAGAGATACAGCAACTGGAAATCGATCTTGTTCCTTAACCTTAAGAGTGGGCCGTCACACTTTTTACAAATTATCAGTGATGGCTTGAGCAAAGAGGGTCTTCTGCTTGGTAGAGCAAGGAAGATCTGCTGATCAATGGTAAGACTGAGCAAAGAGGCCTTTCTGCTACTTTTAATGTTGAAGAATGTCCAGAAAAGCTTGACCATCAAACCCACTAGGAGGACATGCAAGACAGATGTTCCCTGACTGAGCCTGGCAGCAGCAAGTGTGCAGGCCCTGATAGAGAGGGGAGAGTCAGAATGAACCAAAGAGCTGCTACCACCTTTTTCAGCACAAAGCGTGTTTTTCTGAGTAAATCTGACGACACATAATCTAAAAAATGCATATGACCGACAGCCACTTGATGCTATAAGAGGCCAGTCCCACTTTTGCACAGTGAGAACTTCTAGCATGTCTCCCTAGGGTGTGTGAACATACTGCCCTTGAGTGGGGATGCACCTCAGTGTTACTCCTTGAGGCTGAGAGAAAGACATTTGCCCACAGGCATTGGTGTGGGTGAGTATCATCAATATCTACTTAATAATTGTTTTGCTAGCTTTACTATAATTGTGTCACTATAATTGCTTTAATATAATTTCTTCAAAATAGGTTTTGCTGTACTAGTAATTACAAATATATGTACTGTATAGTGAATAATTCTGATTAAGGTATTTTTAGGTAATCATTGTAATTATTTGAATCAATTTAAATAAGTTATTATATTTGTATAAATAGATTTGTTTTGCCATGCTTAATCCTGTAGGACTAGATTGTATAAAGGTTCAGTTATACCTGTGTAATTCTTTAGATGTAAACTGTTGACTAAGTATGGGCCTAGGACTGGACTCAGCTGTGCCCAGGTGACTCTGAGGAAGAGTTTAGAAAGCAAAGGTGTCATTCCTGCACCTTGAGACTCAATGGGAGGATTTCTTTAATCAGCTTCATCTGAAGCTCCCACTCTGCCCCTGACAGCCATGAATTGTTAAGGCAAAGCCAACAATGACAATGCAAAAGTTTGTAAGTTTTGCTACATTGAGGACCAGCAGAAGAAGAACACAATTTGAGAAGGTGTTGATAGCTCATAACCTGAAGCAGCAGTAGTGTGGTTAGGATACCTTCTGAGATACGTGCTGGTAATTGGAGTCAGACCTTGGCTTGAAGAGGGTCCTGAATTGCTGCAAAAATTAGGGACTTCTAATTTTTTGTGTTTCTGATGACTGGCATGCCATTTGTGAGTGAGTTCTGGGGCCAAAGTGCAGTCACTCAGGAAATTAGGATGGGAAGACTCCAGGGACTGTGCATGGACCCACCTTATGATGATTCTTTCCTACAAAAAAATTCGCTATGTGATTTTCAACATTGCAATCTTGGCAATACTGTTAACAATTACACAGTTTTAGTTTGTAATTTTAGGCTTCATTTTTTATATTCCTTAAAGATGAGGAGATGGGACAACAACAGCTCAGAATAAAAAAAAAAAGGAACATTAAGTATGTACTTCTGAATTTTAAAATTCGAGGTGTTCCAGCGAAACTGCTCCATATGTTTCTTTTCTATGTTAATGGAGGAAAAACGATTGGTAACAGACAACTTATTCATAAGCTGATGATATATATTCATGTTGATGCCAACACATCACATCATTTTAAGATTTCACTGACTAGATGATTAGCATGTTGTTCACTTTTCCTTGCTACAGAGAGAGACAGAGGAAGAGAAATTTACTCTGAAAAATTGGCACACCCATTTTGAGGAGGAACATTAAACAATTTAAACCAGCATTGCCTTCTAGCAATTTAGTTGCTTCCCTGCTGCAATATCTCCCAGCACTTCCTAAATATTGTATGAGGTACTTAAAGGTGAGGACACAGCTGTTGTGAATATCCATATCCATGAATCATTTTTAATGACATTGCTTACTGACAGAGTTCTCTGGGTGACTATTGCCCCCGCCTCGAGTGGGACTGACAATCCCTTTAAAAATGCATCAGTTCTTTTCACTGCTTACATTGCGTAGGCTTATCAAACATTATTAACCCTGTTATTTCTTGGACAGACTGTAATAAATGCTCGAGCACTTTTTCTCTCTCCCAGGGCTGCTTCAAAATCTGCTTTTGCAAAGACTGACTGAAACATATCTTTCAAATTAGAAGTCCAGGAAAGTAAGAAAGATCCTAGAAATGTAGCTTATCCTGAGCTTCAAAGGATCACCTTTTTAGCACCCTTTAGCACTGGTAATGCTCTATCTTACCTTTACATTTTCTTCCTGATATCCTCATAATCCACATCGTGCTGTCATAGACTAGATTTCTCAAGGAACTATGTCATAAGATTGACACTAAGAACATAATATGTCTCACCAAGCTTGTGGAAGCAAACAGAGTGTAGGTGTTTTCCAGGAAAGACTTCCTGGATGGAAGCTCCCAAGAAAATAATAATAATAATAATAATAATAATAATAAAAAAATAATAATAATAATAATTTATATACCCATATATATATAAAATAAATTTAAAAAATCACGAGAGGTATTTCCCCTTTATTGCAAATTCCTGTCTTTGGAGATTATCAGGCCTGCTTTTGTTAGATTGCATAGAATAAAACATTTAATTATTTATTGTCTTCTGTCTAGATTAATGTTATGAGTGTCATGGATCACAATACATTCATGTGGCTCACTGCCCTTTTTTATTTTCTTTAGGTTATTGCACATACATGTTTCCTTTTCTGTTTTTTTTTTCTTTTTTTATTATTATTTCAAAGAATTAAGCTGAAATTTTATTATACCAAATTAAACTCTTGTTGCTGTTTCTATATCAAGTTATAATTTAGATTTGAAAGATTATATTCTTTACATTTTTATGGTGCCCAAAAAGGATTTTGCCATAAAATTGATTTTTCCTTAATACTGAGAAGTACAGAGAATCGATTTGATACCAGAAAATTCATTGCAGTCAAAGCTAACGATATTTGGGTTGATATTGAGGCAACTCCAAATATTGATATTTTGTATTCAATGATTTTCAGTTTCCCTTAAACTCCTACCTTGCAATTATCATTTAGCATCTACAGAATCTGATTCATACTTTTAGATAGTGTAATGCTTAGGGATGGACCACTTTTATATTTAGAAATCACTCTGAAGTTTTAAAAATGTGATCATTATGTTTTCTGAGTAGGTTTTTGTCTTGATGTGTTAAAAAGAATTGACCTCCTTTTCCAGAGTTAGTAGTTTATTTTAATTTCTCTTTTGGAGGAGAATAAAAGCTCTTCATGAAATTTCCTAATTATTTACATTGTTACAGAATGTGGTCCCAGGCGTTGTTTACTGAGCAAGAAAAGTATGTCTCAGTCTCACACAGATGCTCTACCATGGACACTTTAATTTACATTAACCCCATGGAGCACAATTTTTCTTGTCAGGAAAGATTTGAAAAAGTAACTATTGATGAGCTTAATGTAAAAAAGTCATAGGGAAATAAGGCATGATCTAATTAATAACTAGGATTTTGGATTCATCCAAACAAAAAAAATGAAACAAGGGATCCTGTATCACTTATTAAATATACTGAGTAGATATTCGCTGGGAAATACTAATATGAAAACAGATGCATACTGAAATCTAGGTGGTGGAATAAGAGGTTGATTAAAAAGTACTTTGGCACTAGAGGATCAGAGCATGAATATGAGTACCCCATATCCCTCATAATAGCCAGAACCCCCTTTCCCCCCACCCCCCCAAAAAAAAACCCCAAACAACAAAACAAACCAAAACCCCAACCATCTCAAACCCTTGCTTTTCAATGTTTCTAAATAAACACACTCCTAACCAAAGGGTTGCATTCTCAAGAATATTTTTTCTTTCTACCCAGAAATTTCATTGTCCTTTTCCTACTAGTTCTTTTGAAACAACTTTAGTTTTCATAAACTTTTCAAAAAAAGTCTTCAGAAGTCTTCCTTCTGGTGGAATACTGCAGAAGCAAGGCTGTAAGAGATAGGGCAGCATAATCCAAATTTCAAAATTTTAAGGACTGCTATTTAAAAAGTGTATTCAGAATTTTGTAGAAGACCAGCTTCTAAGATGTAACATAACATTGCATAGCATAGTGAAGTGTAACATAACATAAACATAGCATAACAACATAGCATAAAATATAAAATATAAAATAACATAAGAAGTATGTGTAGATGTTTTGCATGTAAAGGCAACTATCAAAAATGGCTGAATTTGGACCAGAAAAATCACATTTTTGTGTTTTATTTATGTGTTTTTTAAAAGATTAATTATTTTTAAAATAAAAAAAATATAGGTATTATGTTTTGGACTGAAGGAAAAGAATCTCATTTTTTCCCTTGACTATATGTATGTAAAAAAAAAGTTACTCTATTTATACAACCTCATGCAATATCATATGTATTTTAATAACTAAGTACTTCCTTTTATTAAGGTGCTTGTAGGATTATGTTGATTTAAAAGAGAAATGTGTTGCAGTACGTATTGTGTTTTCTTTGAAGAATTTTTATGTGTAATGTCAAACTACGTTTCTAATTTTCCTACTTTTTATCAGAAAGTTGTACTTACTAGTACCAAATAGAATTCCAAGTTTTGCTAATGGTGTGATGTACGAAGAGTTTTAACTGCAATCTAAACATTCCTATTATCAATATTTTTCTCCTACAGAATAAGATAACTTTTCATTAAAGTTATTTTTGACACATTGAATGCTTCAGTTATGAGAAAGTTTCTGATATCTTTAAGCTTTTTTCATTTGAAATAGAATCTAAAGTCACTGAATTTGCTAATTTTATACTTGTATACTGGGCGTTTGTACACAGGCCAAATCAGAGACTCTTCACGTTCTTACAGACTCCTAGGCTGAATTACTCCTAGGCTGAATACATCTGAGGAATCTGAGATCTGTGTATGGTCATGCACAGTCAAATAAAAGAAGGTTATGTTTTTGGATGGTATACAGATTTTTTTAAAATGGTGCATTGCAATATGTCAAAAGTTTTGGAAGCCAAGGAGTTTCCACAGATGTGCAGGAACATATTCATTTCAGACCGTGACTTTCAGAGGTTATGGCTTGTTATAGACAAAGTAAATTTACTTGCTATGATTCCAGAAATGGAGAAGAATTTCTGTTTCATGAGAACTTTAAAATCTTTCTGTATCAAATTAAATATGTATATTTACAAATGATCCCTCCTTTATGGTTATACAGTTTTAGCTCCCCACTTGTTCCCAAACATGCACAGATGCTGACATCAGTGAAAATTCTAAAAACCCCAGGTTTTTTACAATTGCATTATATACTCTTTTTATTTTGTCTGAGGACTGTGTTATGACCAAAGAGATTTTTGTTGATAAATGATGTCCTGATTAATTCTGTGGACATGGAACTATAACAGAAATTAAAGAAATTGGAGACTTTTTTCTGGTTTTGAATTTCAGCATTTTGCAGATGAAAGGTTATAAGTGAGAGTGCAAAATTTTTTGAAAGCTATAAAGTAAAATTATAAATTGTTGTGTGAATGGTTCTCTAAAAAATCTAACACACGTATCATTGTTGCATGGTTAAAAGGCTTCAAATTTAATAATTTGACCTTTTACCTCTAACAGAATTTAAAAACACTTCTTGAATTCCTCGGAAGGGAGCACTATCACTTGAGGAATTGTGTCTTTGGCATATTTCATTGGACTCAATACTGGCCTTTATGTCCATATTTGTGTTATGTGCATGAAATTTGAGAAAATATCTCTTTGTAATAGATGTCTGTATCTGAAAAGATTCAGCAATACCTTGGATAGACAACAAGGAGGGACTACCTACAGGGAGAACAGTGTGGCTATGGTATAGGACTGGAAAAACCATTTCCCAGTCTCCTGCTGGGACTTTTTGTTACCAAGTTCTCAAAGGGTCAGAAGTTCTACCTTTGAGCTGTCTGGCTCAAATCGTAACTTTTAATGTGGATTTTACAGAAAAGATCACACTGTAGCAAAGAATCTGTGCAATTGTGTTCTCCTGAGTCTGCTCAGATGTTTTCTACAACTGTGGATGCCAGTTAGTGCAGAGCACCAGCTGTTCTGGAAATCGGGAAGCCTTCATGGCTGTGACCCCAACTTATCCACCTGGCAGCTCTTTCCAGGACAGCAGTTTTTGAGAGCACCACATCCCTGTCACCAAGGCAGTGTACATGCAGGGACGAGCTCAGACCAGGATTCCTTGTGACGCCAGACACTGCATAAGATGGCACAAAAACCTGACATTAGCCCAGACATGTTTGTTGAGCGAGATGGCAGCGATGAAACAGCCAAATTTTGCTGATTCAGCATTTGGTGGTGAAAACCTGCTCTGTTTAAATGTTCCTGAGTAACTTCCCTTCAGCTTTCCTAATGTACTTCAGTTTTAGCCTGGTAAGTCAGCCTGATGTCTCCATTTTTTTAAAAAGCCTTTTGACCTAGTCTTATTTTAGTACAGGTAACCTTCCACTTCTTCCAAGCTGTATATTATTTTCTAAAGATTTATTTTCCTAGTAAGTATTATCAATTAAGATTACAAGACTTGATGTAATTTTTCTCTGTATTTTGTATATTGCATTATATTATAAAAGCTAAAATTTTAAAGAAAAGAATTTTGCAGAAGACCAGGTAAAGGTGAATGGCATTAGCACAGACTCACACATCCCTAACAGAGGTTATTTTTAATGTTACCATGCAGAAAGACTGTCAGTATTCCCCCCTTGAGTAGATAATTTATGTGAGTTTGATTATTCTTGCCACTTAACCTGGACTTAATGGTTGATTAATTTACTCTTTCTGTGAAGGGTCATGTTAGAGTTTTGACATGACACATGTCAATAAAAGTGCCTTAATTATATAAAGCTATTTTTTCCCACAAGGTTTTGTTTGTTTGTTTGTTTTGGGGGTTTTTTTGTTGTTTTTTTGGGGGTTTTTTAACATTGGTCTATATTTTTAAATTATTATTATCACGACCCTGCTTTTCTCTGATTCAGGATTTTGTGTTCTGTTTTTGAGAGACATTCTCTCTACATGTATAAAATATTTTCCCTTCTTAAACTGTGTGGTATTCAGACTTTTGTGGTTGTGGGCCATTATATGGGACAGAGGATCATAAACCAACAAATTATTGAACTTGGAATGTCTGATAATGGTCTTGTTCTTTTACATTTAGAAATATCTAGAAGAGTCCCTTGAAAATGTTCACAGATATTTGTGTACCTCTGAACTATATGTTAGAAAAAATGTAGTTAGATTAACCCACAGAAGAATTCTTATTATTCTCTAAAGTCCTGGAAAAGATAAACTATCTTTTGGTTTCGCATTCTGGTAAAAGAAAAAAATCAATTAAAATTAAAAAAAAAAAAGGAGGGAGAGGCTGAATCAAGCGCTGAAAGGATATGAACCACAGTGAGGATAATATGTTTCTGATGAACAGAAAGATGATTCAGTAGTGGAAGAATAGTTAAAAGAAGAAGGAATTGTCAACTTATTTGATTTTAGTTTTTTTTTAAAGTGCTCAAATACTTCAATTATATGAAAAAATCTGTCATGGTTCTTGGTAGGATGTTCATGCAGAAAAAAGGAAGCCCTGAAAGTTCAAACATAAAAACGAGCTGCCATTTTTACTTTTATTGGGTCATTGTGATCAGGCTTTCTCTGTCATGATAGGAGGCAAAATCTGGACAGTGTTAGTGAACCAATGGGTTTGGAAGTCCTCAGACTATGTAAATAAAGATAGTTGCTTCTGCAACTAGTTTGTTTCAGACTCACAAAAGTCTGGGCATTTTGTGCTGCTCAGCTTTTTTTTCAGCTGAAGAAGGTCTGTTGCCCTTCCTCAACCTTGGAGGATCCCTTGATCCAGGATATTTTCACTTCTTATCCAGTGTGGTGTGAGCAAACAGCATATGACAAACAGCACAAAAGAGCAGCAGACAGGCCACAAAGCAGATAAACTGTGCAAAGACTGCCCGGTCATCCTTGTAAAATAACGGGTAAGGCAAGGGAAAAAATTTGGAGAGATAAAATGTGGTTTGGTGACTAGAACGAACAAAACCAAAATCAAAATATGGTAGAATCTTACTAAAACAATCATGAAAAGAACAACAACTAAAAGAAAGGATGAACAAAACAGAACCCATAAAACTGAATTGTCTTGAAAACAAAGAAAAAGGATTATAAGAGATGTGATAGAGCAATATAGTAAAAAATACATAATAGTAAATCATAAGAAAACACACCTAACAGAAATAACATGTGAGTACATACAGGAATGTATACTAACCACAGTTAAGCTGTCACAGTTACCCCACACCTCTTGATTTATTACATAATCTTTATTGAAGATGCCAGTTATACCTCTAAAATGAACATATACATATCTCTATTGACCTTACTCAGTTACTTGAGCATCCAGCACCTACTCACATTTATATGCAGTAGGTAGATTCTGGAGGATATAATCAAGGCATTTATTTTATAATTTAACTATGTTTTGACACTTTTTCTTCCCAAATGAGAATTTAGAATAGAGATCTTCAGCATATGAAAGAAGAAACACAGGAAAGAGGAACATATGAAAAGCAGGAAGATGTCAAATTTAGATGAAGTTGTCCTTGTCAAGTTAATGATGCACTGTGTGTGACTCAGTCACTTAAAAATGCTGAATAATTGAGAATCAGGAAATGAACTGCCTTCTTAATAATAAAAAAATTGTATCAATAATAACAACACCTGATTTCCAGTTGGAGGTACTTACATTAATGTATGTGAGCATTTATAAATATTCACATACTTCACTCTCACCCATAGACACACACATTTCAATTAAGATGCATAAAGAATCACAGTGCCTTTATTTAACGTACAAACAATTCTTTTGCCTAATGAAGTATTTTCATTTTTCTAGGTTGGTTTCACTCATTGTAAAGAAAGGAGCAGTTCCCCAAGCATATAAAAAGCTATTTTCTCTCCTAAAATGTTATGTTCTGCTGCATTTTGTTTCTTTGGTTCATATTGAAAATGCTTCTAGACAGATCTGTTCTTGAAAAAGCATCAATATTTCACCAAACAACAACAACGAAAATTCTTCAAAGCTCAACCTCTTATTAAGTTTGTTCATTAGAAACAATGCAACATAAGTATAAGTGGTAGAATATTTTAGGTTATACTGACACAAAAAGGTATTTCTACATCAACCTCATGACAGAATTTGAATCATAGAATCATTAAGTTGGAAGAGACCTCTGAGATTATCAAATCCAAGTGTTAACCCAGCATTACTGAGTTCCCCACTAAACCATGTCCCCATGCATCACATTCACATGTTTTTTGCACATTTCAAAGGATGATGCCACCACTTCCCTTGACAGCCTTTTCCAAAGCCAGACACAAGGCATCTTTGTAAAAATGTGATGTAAATCTCATGCAAAATAGCTTCAGAGGCATCAGAGTATAGTTTTAAAGAGTATTTTTTACAAAGCCAAATTCTTGTTTAATTTACCATGATTATAGATGAATATACAATAAGCCCATTCATTCCACATGAAACCAAGAATAGAATCTGGTTTGTAGTGTTAATATTGTCTCACTGCAAATGGAATATTTAAACATAAATCAACCATTGAACAAATGCAATTTTTGAGCTGGACCTAAGTCTAAAAAAAAAAGCTTATTTAATATATCACTAAAAATTTCACAGTGATTAGCTTGAAGGTTGAACCTTACTATCAGCTTAATCTCCTTGTCTTTAAAAAGAGGCATATTGCAAATACAATTTTAAATATTTTATGTTTGTATGGAGAGAGGTTAATATTGTTCCATAAGACTTTAAGTCTGTATTTTTCATGCAGAGGCTTTTCCTTTGGTGTGGATTCACAAAATCATCACCTTAATATTGCAGTGAGAATGCCTTTCCTAATACCCATATTTAGGGGTCTCAGGAGTCTATTTGTATGGGTCTGGTTCTCATGCTAGGTGTTTGGCACTTTCAGAGATAGAACAATAATATGACTTTATTCCTTTTCAGCTTTTGAAAATAAATGCCAGATCCTTAAACATTCTGATTGTATAATTTCTCATATTTAGGATGTGCTGTAGACCAAGTTGTACAGATGCAGCCAGGATGAATGTTAGGTGTGCCCTCAGGCTGACTAGTTAATCTAGTTAAAAACCTGTTTCAAAAGAAGTGTCTGAACCCTGATGTATATTGCAGAAAAATACTTCTTTTTTATTGTGCTGCTTTTGGGTACATCATACTAGGAAGACTCTGGGTGATATGTTGAGACTGAAGTTTGATGAATCATAAAAACTGGGCTGAAATGCTTTAGAAAAATGGTGCATTCAATATATTTTATGTCTTTTAATAACTCACACACTGTCTGCAGGCGTAGTTTCACATTAAACTAACATTTAATGACCATAGAAGCAGAATTCCTGATTTGTTCCAGTAAATAACTATTTTAATACACCTGACAGCTAATCTTTACATTCTTTTCTCCTCCGTTTTCCCTCAAGTTTCTGCTGTGGTGGATCTTCAAAATAGAAAGGCTCTTGTTTTACAGCTTTGTTAAATTGTTCAATGTCTCACACAGAGCAAATCAGTGCAGGACATTTTCACAAACTACTCTATTATCTCATGGACAGAGGCAGCTCTACTCCCATTAATTTTAAATACAGTCCTACCATTTGGTTTTAAAAAGATTAAGTTTAGTTTTATATATTTTGACATACAGTGGATAGTTAATGTTGTCTTCCAGTTAATGTATCTGAATGATGTTCAATGGATGAAGAAGCAGAGCTGAATTTCTGGGTACTGTTCATGTTGAAATCAGTCTATGATGAAACTATCAATGAAAACTCTGGTATTTAAACTTATTTTCTATCAAAAATTATAGATAAAATATCTTGAAATCATAGCTTAAATACTTTTATATGACAGAATTGAGGTAGATTACCAGAGTTTTCATATTTTGAAATATGAAATTTAATTTAACTTTGATATCTTATTGTGTACAGTACTACAGTATTTTTCAGGTTTTTATACTACTCTTGATGCTTCAGACTTAGGAGGGAATATAGCTTAGCAAATTAATTAGGGCAGGCCTGCTTACTTCACTGTAGCAAAATGGTGCAGAAAACTTTAAAACTTTGAATATTTTCAAGCCTTCTTTACGACAATGGCCACTATGATGATTGGCCTTAAACACTGGTATTGTGGAACAGGTGCATAAAATAGTATCCCCACTTTATTTTAGGAGAAATAGACACAGCTATAAAAAGGCCAAGTTCTGCAAAATCTCAGCTGCTTGTGAAAAAATATGATTTTTTTCAATATATTTATTCTTTTATATTAATATTTTTATGCTGAAATGCAAAAAAACCAAAACAAAACAAAAAAATCTTTGTACAAGCAATGTGGCCTATGTCTTTTTGTGAATAAACTCTTATTTTCAGCTAAGAAGACAAATAGAACTCAGAGGATCTAGTGAAGTTCCAAGTAATGATAAGAAGAAACATTTTGGCTCTAATTGGGCTACATGAACAAGATACTTAGCTTTTGCAAATATTTTTAATTCACTTGTCCAAAAGTTTTTAATGTCTTACTAAAGTACATTTACTTAGAAGAGGTTCATTTGACAATGTAATATAAAGTGCAAAGAATACAGATAATTTATAACTCCTCTCTGCCTAAAGCTTTTGGTAAAAACTTGATTGATTGATAAAGTCTGAAATCTTTTTATGACTAAGATGGCTCTGAACTTTAAAAGAAGCTTTTATGGATAGTGAATATAATATAATTTTTATATAACACCTATATGTCACATTTTTAAAACAATCCCTTGGGAAACTGGTCTTTGAGTGAAACAGAAGTAGATAGGAATCTTTCAAGGAAATGTGGTGTTTATTTTTTGTTTTCTAAGATTTGGTTATCTCATATAACATTTGCAGTTTTTAAAAGTGTAAATATGTTGCACAACACTCAAAAACTCAAAACTGATTTGTTTATTTATATCTTTCATACTTTTATGTATTAAAAACAGTTTTGTAATGCTGGAGACACTTTAAATATATTCAATGATTTAAAAGTGGTGTGTTCTATTACTGCTGAGATCTTTTACGCTCATAATATTTTGACATTAAAAAATCTTTGTTTTATGTATTGGTATCAAGTTATCACAAATGATAACAGCAAAAGTGAGTACAATACAAAATCATTTTAAAACAGCTTTAAAAAGTTGTATAATTTAAAGTGGATAGGATTTGTAAAGCAAGGTAGAGAGAGATATAGATATGATCATTTTAATTTTTGAGAGCAGAAAATTGTTATGTTTTTCAGTTAGTTTCCAGATTGACATGCTCTTAAGATTACTCAAGGTGCCAACCCAAGACTTTGAAAGAAAAAAATTGATAAAATAGAAAGACTGATATTTAATATATTCAACATATAAGCTACAATTTCATTTAAATTCTTCATGCAAATATTTTCAATAAGGGATTTTTGTAAAAAAGGTCTCCAGTGCCTGAATTTAATTCCCTCAAAAAATGTAACTCTTTAATAAAAATTATAATATTATAAAAGTAAAAATTGGGTCAACCTAAATACCTTCTTTGGTATTGATATGAAAGCCACGGTGCTATGTATTGCATGCAGCAGGAAAGAAAGGCAAAATGAGTGCTAAGCATGAACCTGAACTTCCCATGGACATTAATAATACATGGAGAATTGTGCTTACCCAGACATTCAAAGAGTCACAGTCATGGCCTGTGCTGCTCTTACAGAATAATGTATCAGAATTACAGCTGCTGCCTGTTCCCTGCAGCACAGACCTTACTCATGTTGTAAGTGTGCAACAAGGGTGGGAGCCCTTCTTTCCCAGCTAACCCTAAGAGAATAATTCGTTCCTGGAGAACTTTTTCTAATTCTGATTTTTATTTTAAAAGGACATGTTTCCATGCCAAGAAAAAGGTAATTATGGAAAAATCTTCCTATAACAGCCACTCCTGCGCTTTATTTCATGGAGTGCTTATGTATTATTTTTGTATGAATGCAAGAGATTATAAACCACAGTTGTGTTTTATGAAAGATTTATGGAAAATGAAGTAAAAGCTGACTTCTTGGGCTTTCTGTAATCACCTTATTACATATACATTAATATTACATTATAAATATTACATTATTAATAATGAAACCACTAACATGATTCAAGAATTAGTATGAACACGTGAAAGTGCTTGTTTAAATTCAGGATGTTCTTGGATATATTCATTGATATTTAAGGGATATATAAAGTACATGGCAAACTATTCCAATCTGAATGCCCAAGTTGTTGAAATATTACAAACATCCATTGAATTAATGACAATGGTTGTTTCAGGACCTAAATCCATGTCAGAATGGAAGGGAAAAAATCTTTTAATTTTTCAAGAGATGTGTGGGAGGAGATGTTACATCTGGTTTCCATGAGGTTATCTAATTGGAGTATTTTGCCTTTAAAAAACCCACAAAACTGTAATATTTTAAAATATTAATTTGCTAATGTTTCTGAAATAAACCCCATCCACCCCCTGGCTCCTTCGCCAGCTCAGTTTCTTGGGGGGCTTTGGGGGGATATCTCAGGGAACAGGGCAAAAGATTCCAAAAGAGGCTCTCACCCCCTGAATTATTCCAAGGCTTTATTCTCGAAGGGTTCCAGGGGCGAAAGAGGACGAACAAGGAAGAACTGGGCCTTATCTAGTTTCCAGCTCAGGAAGGATAGCTGGACCTCAGCCAATTGGGTCAAGAAAGGAAGGAAGGGTTGAACTACATGGTTACAGGCATCAGGGGGTTCTGAAGGAAAAACCATTCCCCAGTGGAATACAACATGTTTCCACTTGCCTTTATTTTTGTGTTTGTTTCAAAACGACCAGAGTAAACAGTAATGGATAAAACCTGCTCCTCTGCTCTGCTCTCATGAGACCACACCTGGAATGTTGCATCCAGCTCTGGGGTCCCCAGCAAAGGAAGGACATGGATTTATTGAGTGAGTACAGAGGAGGCCACCCAGATGATAAGAGGGATGGAGCACTTCTTCCAAGAGTAAATGCAAACAGAATTGGAACTGTTCAGCCTGGAAAAGAGGAGGCTTTAGGGTGGCCGATTTGTGGCCTTCCAGTCCCTGAAGTGAGCTTACAAAAAAGATGGAAACGGACCTACACAAGGGCATGTACAGACAGGACAGTGGGGGATGGCTTCAAACTGAAAGAGCATCAGTTTAGATAGATTAAGGAGGAAATTCTTACTGCAAAGGCCAACTGGCACAGGTTGCCCAGGCAAGCTGAAGATGCCTCATCTTTGGAAGTGTTTAAGGACAGGATGGATGGAGCTCTGAGCAACCTGGTCTAGTAGGAAGATGTCTGTGCCCATGCCAATGAGCCAGAAATTTTCAAGTTTTCTTCCAATGCAAACCATTCTATGATTCTATGAAATCACGAAAAACAATAAAGTACAATGAACATCAATGGATTAACATGATTTGTTCTAGAACAACGAGCTTGGCATCTTTGTCAAAGCATAAACTCTTATTTCACATTAATACTAGTAATCTGACACTAGACAGAAAGTAAAAAAGTCTGTTAGTAACGAAAATGTTAAATGAATAGAGGAATGTTAGTGTTTTTGTTTAAAAACATTGATGCTTTTAACATAATATAATCACAATATAATGTGCATTTTGCAATCATCAAATTGCTTTACAAATTGCAAACTTATTGCCCCATTACACTGGAGAATCAGAGCTCTCATCAGGGGGAATAAAACATTTCCAACCCTTATTAATGTAAGAGATTAAAAATGTGTATTAGAAACTCAGCTGTGCGCAAGGAGCCCATGAGACATAAACTGCCTCAGACTATTTCATTCATAGATATTGATGGATTTGTCAGGGAATTAGATATTTCTCACAGTTTCAAGGGATGGGGGAAAAAATCCCCAGAACTGCAACAGACACTGATTTTGTCTTCATGCCCATGATGAGAAGCGGACAGTTCCTTTAGATAAAATGAAAACTCTATTGCCAGTTTTCATTGTCCACTAAGATTTTCAAACAAATACTTGGATTTATTCAGCTTTGTCACTCGTGTCTTGGAAGAGGTCCCAGTAGGTGTTCACAATGCTACAGCTTCATCCTCTTCAACATTAGAACACACTTTTGCCATCACATCTTTAGGAGTGAGTTGGTACCTGTGGAGGGTCCCCCTGTTCCATAGGTACTTTCTATTGGGCAGCCCTAGGGTGTCCAGTTTCACAAGTGTAAGCTTCCATCTCTCCATTTCCAGAGAATTTACCTGAACCTGCCCACTGCTCTCCATTTTTCTTCAAGAAGAACTACTTTGCAAATGTGTCCAGTATTTCTGGAAACATGAGAAAAGACAAAGCAAGGATTCTTGTCACAGGCAGATAATTCAAGAAAATGAGGACTGCATCCAAAGAGAACAGCAGGAAAGGGTATGAGAAAGTAGACAGATGATGGGACTAGTGTTCCAGTTCTCAAACTCATGAAGAGACATAAGGAGTTTCTGAATTGTCTGACTGGAGTCTCTATTGTAACCATTGAACTCAGGATAAAGCATTTAATAGAAAGATGTAATTGTGCTAAAACGGTTCAAAAATGGGTATTTTCACCATAAGTCACAATAATGCAGATATGAGAGAGAGAGATGAAAGATACTCTCAGAGACATAAATATTGCCACAGAATTTAGATGTGCTTCTTTGAGGTTTTTTGTTATGGCAAGCATAGCACCATTATCATGGGAAACTGTAAATTCTGTCAGAGAAAGATGCTTGAACTAGAAGTTCATTTCAATGGGATTGAGACAGGAACTGTTGTCTGTTCTACTTTTCTCTCAGCAATTCGGGTCTTAAAAGCATAATTTTTATACATTAATTAATTTTCTTTGGAGACTTTAGTTTTTTATTACATTAAATATGTAGAATTAAATGACTGGTTATTGAAAAGCTTAGGCCAGCAGCTGAATTGTGTTCCATTATGTTTCCTCATTGTAAAGAAAAGTTGTACTCTCTGTTATCAGAATAACACTCTTGAAGGCTGAAGGCCATTTGCAACAGATGTGTTCCAGCTATGATTCCTCAGCTGGCTGTTTGACTATTCCCTGCCTATCACTTCTCCATGTACTGTTACTTCATTCCATTTCAATTTGATGAGTGTATATTTCTTTCATTTTTATGTACACCTGGATTTACATGCTCTTTTTTCCTTTTTAAATGTCTCTTTTTCACATGACACTTCATTCCATTTATTTTGTTGTCTTTGGCTGTACCATTCCAGATGAACCCTTCAAATGCTAACACCAAGAAAAACATTCTGAATTAAATGTCTCTCATATTACAGATAGCACTGATTAGCCTTTAGCACCATAAATCACTAACTACTTATTCCTATGCCCTGCTTGTGTTTTTAACAAATAGGTGCTCCTGAAAAGTTAAATGTTCAGTTTCTGGAGGATTAATACCTGGGGACCAATCTTTTCTGTATCATTTGAAATGAAGCTGTAGTGGCGCATATATGATTCAGCCACCAGATATAAATCAAAGTGTCCAGACACATTGGCTTCAGGAACTGAAAACAAAGTGATTGAATTCTGCTTTTAGAATAATTTATAATTCTTAGTAGCCCCAAAATAGAAAAGAATATATTCCTATAGTAATGGTATTAATTAGTGTACTTGTTGCTGTGGTTGGTTTTTGGACCATATTAATACAGCTTGTATGATGGGTTTGCCTTTTTGGTATTTATTTGAAACAAGGGCGGTATAAGTTTGAAATTCATTAGTGTGGCAATCATTGTACTAAAGCGAGGACTTCTCTATAACAAAATAATTACTGCAGGTAGAAATTAAAGCAAAGAGGATGTATAAGAATAGATGTATAAGAGGGTGTATAAAGAATAGAACTGAGAGACAGGGGATGTAATTGCTGATTTTGCAAATAAAATGTTTTATGATATAAAGTCATTGCTTTGAAATTTGTAACTTCAGTAAGTGATGTTTATAATCAGAAGAGCTCCCTTGGTCAACATATATTAATTATAAAGTTGTTGCCAAGACAGGCTGCAGGATGCATGCGCTATGTTGAGAACTGAGATAGCATTGAGGAAACTTTAAAAAGGAAAGCATTTTAGCTAAAATAATAATGTCTGGACAACTGAAAACTCATGCACAATTTTAATGAGGAATTTAAAAAGTAAGAATTTCAAAAAAAGAGATTCTGAAAGGGCAGATTACTAATTTATTTTGTAGGATTTGTACACTGATTTATTTAATTAACTCACCTCCTGTGGAAGACATTTGCTCAACAAGTAATTTTGACTTTGAGGAACAAAAGTATAACATTAACGGTTTATAAATTAGAAGCCTCACCATGACAACCTAGAAAGGAATCAGTTCTTCAGAACTGTCAGAGCTCCCGCAGATGCTGCTGTTGCTCAAGAGAAACCTGCTGTTTCAACTTACTGTGCTTTTCGACTTACTTCTGAAGGTCATACCACAGTTTTTAGGATCACAGTCAAAGTTCTTTCCTCTTAAAAAGAAGGGAATTAGTGATACTCCCAGGAGGGGGTAAAAAAAAAAAATCCAATATGTGTTGCTACTATTTGGGTTGAAGTTATAATATGAAAAATAATTAGAGTATAAAATTCAACACCTTGAGACATGGCAAAGAACTGGCAAAATTTCAACAAGTACTTAGAAAAAATTAGAACCTTTGTTGATACTTTGCTTCTTTGCGACAGAAACAATTTACCAGTGGTGTCCAGCAGAGAGTTAGCAGTGATAGCTCCAAAAACAAGAACAAAAGACTCTGGGTTCATTAACAAACTCTACAGGTATGTGATGCATTGCCATGCAGCCTGGATGGCAGATGAAGCTTAAAGAAATCAAACTGAACAAGTTGCCGAATGAGAAGAAAAACATAAGAAGAGATATTTATTTTTTTTTTTCCTTTTTAATGGATATTGGTGCTGGTAGTCAAGCTCTAGAAGAAAATGAACCATAGAAATATCATTATAAATATCTGCTCAAAAACTAACCCAAAATAGTCACTGTCAAGCAAAATGATTGACTTTCCCTCCATGTAGTATTATCCGTGGGGTTTTTATGCAAGTACAGCACAGAGAGTATTCACAGATGTGAGGCCAGTGTTCCCAAATCAGGAAACTGCATATCTTAGTCATATCAATCAAGGGAGAGGAAGCCGGCTTGAAAAAGGATGTATTTGGGAAAAAAACCCAAATGATTTATATCAGTTGGAGGATTTATCACTGATGAATGTAGAGATCCCAGATGATAGTCAATAAATATATCTGTAAAGGAAAAAAGAGAGAGTAAATGTAAAATTGGTTTTCTACTTTTATTTATAGATAGCTGAAATATCTACCTGTGTAGAAAGAATGCCTTGTTCAATGTCAGAAAGGAAACCTGTGACATTTGCAGAGATGAAATCTTGATTTTATGTGTCACACAAGAGCTTAAAAAAAAAAGACCCACACAGTCCTGTAAATACGAAATTTCTTCAATACCTGAAATTTTCATGTTTTAGTATTTTTTAAGACAGTCTTAGAAACAGGGAAAAGAATCCCATTGTTAACAAGGTCAGTTGCAAAAAAATCAGCTGATTTACACATTTCTTCAGAAATTGCCAAGAGTGCACTGTAAAAGAGGTGTAATTTACAACAGTCTGTAGGCACTTTTCTTCACGTCACTCAAAAATTCCTCCTGCCCCCATTTTGCTTTTATATCTTGCAACAGCAGTCAGGAAGGGAAATGAACTTCCAAATTTATCTGACTTTGTAGTTGCACTAGATTCAAGTGACTCCAGTGATTTGATGTGGCATGTTGATTACAGTCACATCACAAGGAGAATAAGACTCAGAGGGAAAAATGTTGTTTCTTCACAGAGCCTATATAACTTAGTGTATAAATCAGAATAAGCATACAGAAGTTGTTTTGTTACATAATTATATTGCATTGATATTATATCTGTTTGACAAAAGCTGAATCACAGGAAATAAACTGTGACTGTAAGAAGAAATCGTTTCAGTGGAATAACATTACTAACTTTATCTTTCTTTCACCTTTTCTGAAACAGAATAAATTCTGTGGGTTGAGAGTAGTACAGCTGCAATCCATGATTCTGTGAAAGGTTTAGGAATAACTTGCTCTGCATGAGCTTTTTTACATAATTCCTTTTGAAATATTGTATAGAATAAATAAATGTATTTGTGGCCTGCAATGTTTGTAATAGGCATACTGGAACATGCCAGTAGCTCACTAAGAGATTAAAACAACAAGACCTTTGGTATGGTAAGAAAATTTTCTATTTATTTACCACTGGCAAGTTGTATGATACCTTTGATAATGGAGAGAAGTGGTAGCACATGCAAAATTCTGTGACCATTCTAGATTTTAGGAAGCTGCTAGGCAAGTTTAGAGAGAAACCTGTGTTTCAATTTCATTGCAACAGTGTCAAAATAGTATCCAGCAGTCTTTGGAATCACCATAATGAAGGATATTATTGTTTCCTGTAATATTTTCCTATTTCCACTAATAAAATTCAGTCCTACACAATGTTCCATTCTTCAGGTTTATAACTGAAGAGATGAAGAGTAATATTTGTAAATTTCAGAACCATCTTGAAATTTACAGGTTGAAAAATATTTGATTGATAATTTTGAATTGTAAGGTGTCACAATGGAAGATCTATGAGCAATTCGCAAAAAGTGCATGAGGAAATTTATGAAGTTATGGAATACCTATGTTAACATGCTTGATTTATCAGGACTAGTTACATTATTAAAGTACCAAATAAATCAACAAGCAAAGTTAATTAAATAGATCAACAAGCAAAGTTAATGTTCTTTGTTTGAGCAATTAGAAAATTAATTTCCATAACTTTGGAGATGATGAAAGTCTTCCATTGTGCTTGCTTGTATCTTTTCCAGCCTTTCAGTTTTGCCCTTGCTTCATTCTCTGTATAAATTTGTACCTGATGGTGCATATATTCAATTCCATTTTTAAAACATGTGAATCCATGCGCAAACATTTTGCTAGTTCTGTTGCCACACCAAGAAAAGAGAAGCTTCTCTGTGCTCAACAACATCCAGTCCCTGAAAATTCAGTTTCTTAAAAGTGTTAACATTTTCAAATGTGGACAGACTACACAGAAATGCTCCTAGTCAGGTGATGAGGTTACACATCAGTCCAGCCAAAGCAAGTTATTTCCTATTGCACTTTCTAACTTAGTTGTCTTTATTTTATGTGATGTATACATAATGAGAATGCATGTTGGTGATCATGGCATGGACTTAGAATTGGGAGAATTAGAAAATTATAAACTCTGTGTCTTATGTCTGTATTCTGGGAAAAAAAAAAAGCTGTTCTGATTAGTAGACTCTACTTATCAATAGTCAGAGAGAAAGAAGAGCATTCTGTTGGAAAGCTAATTGATGTTAATTCTATCAAAATGCAGCACCTCTCTATACCTTGTTCAAATAGAAAAATACGTTGTTAATCGTAAGCAGCCCTGTCTCCCTGCCTGAATAGTCTCTACTGTGAAACTCCTCAGCTGTGGATTTTGTTCTCTTGTTTAGGAAAAGTAAATGAGGAAACAGAAGGGACATGGTATGAACACACACCTTGGTCTGACCTGCTCTTATAATTTCTGTGGTTTATATTATGAAATATGAATTTGTCACCAAGCTCAGATTTCATGGATCTTGAAAACAAAACATCGATTAGTTCCTTTTTGTTTCCTTTTAACAGATCTGAGTTTATTTTCTAGGCAGTGTAGACAGCAAGTCTTGGAGGCACCTGTCCAGCTCACCTGCTTTTTGTCTTTGACAAACAGAAAGTACCTACAGTCAGTTTTAAACATTCTAAAACACAACAACAAAAAAATAACACTATAAATGGATATTAAGAGTGCGTGGTGAACCAATTATCTGTATTCTGCTCTCAGGGGATCCAGATGCTTTCAGCCCTTTGAGTCACTCCCAGCATCATCTATTCCTTGTATGATATAGATCTGGAGTAAATGAACTCCCCAGTTATTACTGAGTTATTAATGAGACACAGTAATTCAGCAGGAAATTCATATTCCATGGCCTTTCTGCAGCAGTTTAATTAATATGTCCTCAGGCAGCAATATAAAGTCATTCCACCACAAGTCATATGTCAATATTGTTACACAGATGGGTCCTCTCCTTATATCAACACATTGTTACTTGGCTTATTTGAAGCATCTTTGAATAAGAGACATCAGCTTCAGGTGAACATCAAAGGGGCAAAATCACTGATAGATTGACAAATGCTTTTTAGACCATTTCTGCCTATGTGACCTGGTCTGTGTTTCTCCCTCGGCTATAAATTTGCTTGGTGTGTCCAAAGCTTACTCACAGACAATGTGAATGGAAATGGCTGGTGTTCCTTTCCTCTACTTATATCCATGAGAGGCTGCAGGAACAGGGCAGCTACAGGGCTAGAAGCTGTTCTCTGAAATCACTCTAAGAAGCCTGATTTTTTAACATCATCGCGTAAGATGAACAAGCTTTTGCCAGCACTTTGACAATAGTTTTCTACATGGAAAGATTCTGCACTGTGGGGAAGCAGTTTGTCCTGGCTAGCCACATTATCGTCATCATCAATCATCATCATCATCATCATCATCATGGTTTTCCAAGTTACAGTCTAGTGCCTTTTTCAGAAGATTCTGGTTGAAAATAATATAAAACACTCATTACCAGCCTTTCAGTTAAGTGAACAATATAAACCTTAATTCTAGTGCATTTCCTTTGCATCAGTACAGTTACTTTCTACTAGAGTTCTTCTCCTAGTCTTCCTCTTTCCTTTTCCTCCTTCTCTTCTTTTTTTTCCCAGTATAAGCATTTTTGTTTGGCTTATTAAACGTGAAAAAATGTTGTTAGTAAAGTCGGCACTAACAACAATTTTCAAAAATTCTGATTGTGTCAGCTCCTGAGAATGTACAATGCGATGCTGCCATTCATTGTGACCCATTCAAAACTGGAAATTAGAAAACCTTTGTTTGTGTGTATGTTTGCATGAATGCATTGTGTGCATATACAAATAGCCAGCTAGCTAGCTGGGTAGATATGCATATATTTCTTTTTCATGACTGTGAACTTACTGCTTCATGATGAGAATTGTCCATGAGGAGAAATGCCATTTTAAAGAGAATGAGAGTGCAGACAAATAATTCTTCAGCTTTAAATTTCTTACACCTATTTTTGTTTCACCTTCTTGGCTTCCACACAGCTCATATACAGAAGAGATTTTTTTTTTCTCAAGTATTTAAAATAATGTTATCAAAAACCTAGCCTTAATTTTTAAGAATTTAGAAATCAGCAGTTTTCGTAAATTGCTTTAATTCTCTGGAGATCTCCAGGTCTACCTTTTCCCTCCTCTTTGTTCTTGCTGTCTTTTTTATCTCCCATTTAACTGAGTGATAGCTTTAATAAACACTGAACTCAGTCACAGGTTGAAATTGCACATGGAAAGGAAAAGGCTTTCTTGAACTTTGTTTTAAATGCCAGACTTCAAATGATGGGTCACACACATTCCTTTAATATTTCTATGCCTTACTATATCTATACATCTATCAGTCTGCAGTTTGCTGCCAATAACTTTTTGCCAAAAAGCAATTTGTCAAGTAAACCTTTCACAGAATCTTGTAAAGATCTTTCAGAGGTGTGTATAAGGCTCTCTAAAATCCAGAGCAGCCAACAGCTCCATGACTGAATGGGTGTCTTTAAAGAGAAAAAAAAAATTCAAGAGATGATTTAAGATGAGGATTAATTCTGTATTACATAGTCTACTATACTTAGACACAGAGAGTAGTACCATGGAACTTTATTATTTTTGGCTGGGACATCATCTTTGACCGCGTATGGTAACCCAGAGCATGATATCATAGAAGCATGGAATGCTTTGAATCAAAAAGGAACCTGAAAGATTCTCTACTTCCAACCCGATTGCCATGAGATGTGCAGGGACACCTTCCATTAGACCAGATTGTTCAGCTCCATCCAGCATGGCCTTAAACACTTCCAGAGACGAGGCATCCACAACTCCTCTGGGCAACAAGTTCCAGTGCCTCACTACCCTCACAGTCAAGAATTTCCTCCCAATATCTACTTTAAACTGATAGTATTTCAGTTTGAATCCATTCTCCCTTGCCCTGTCTCTACAAGCTCAGGTAAATAGTCTCTATCTTTCCTGTAGGCTCCCTTTAGGTACTGGAGGGATGCAATTAGGTCATCCTAAAGCCTTCTCTTTTCCAGGCTGAACAATTCCAATTCTGTTTGCCTTTCCTCTTGGAAAAGGTGCTCCATTCCTCTATCTTAGTGGCCCTTCTCTGGCTCACTCCAACTGGTCCATGTCTTTCTTGTACTGAGGACTCCCAAGCTGAATGCAGCCCAGGACACAACTGGTTCTCTGGGCTGCAAATGCACAGTGCTGGATCATGTGCAGCCTTTCACCTACCAGCAACCCCATGTCTTCCTCAGCAAAACTGCTTTTGATACTATACCTTCCACTTAAGACAGTAATACATGTTTTTTCTGGCTTATTAGTTTGAGGATACATTGTGGCTTTGATAAGACAAATATCAGCACAAGAAATTCTACCAAAGAGCACTTCAGAAGAGCTCTGGCAGCACATGGGTCCTTATGCCCATTTAATATATAGCCTCCTCAGACCTCACAGACCTTCATGTTTCTGAAGCTCTCGAAGTAGTAAAGCACTTTCTGAAGTCTTTGACTATGCCAAAAATTGAAAAGGTGCTAAAGGACAATTACCTGGATTTAACATTCTGTTGTGATGGGAAAAGGCAGCTTTCAAGAAGGATAACACTTAGGGCTGCTCTTTCTTCTTGTTAGCAATGCACTTCAAGGCCTCTATGAAGATACAAGAGAAGAAGAAATATTTCACCATGGAAAATTCCTTTTCTTGATATTTTCTTATTTCAATTATGATACAAATTATATTTACAGAATGAAGCATGCAAGCACTGGTACTAAGAACCCATGGAGCACACTGCATATTTCCTCTGTTAGTTCTATTAGCTTAGTTAGTAGCAAGAGCAGACCAAAAAAAAAAAAAGGCTTTTATTTTAAAATTTTTGTAAAGAGATTTCAGAAATTTCCTCTAAAATAGACTAATAGTTTCTTTGGGGAAAAAAAGTAAGTCAGATGTGCAAAAATATTACTTTACTGAAACTTTTAAAGATGAAGTGTTTGCATCTCAACTGTGGTATTTCTGAATGCTTTTCAGCTTTTGTAATTCTTTAACTTCCTGTCAGAATGAAACTGAAATGTGAACCATCCCCCCTCCTGCCATTGTAATTTTTTCCATAGCAAGTACTTGAATCTACTTCTGTTTAAATAAAAGGAACCCAAGTTTCATGGGGAGGGAAGGAAAAATGGGGTTCTGTGACAGGTTCACAATCTGCATAATTGATAAACCAGGACTGGTGTCTGTGTGGTGCAAATCACTTTCCGTTCAGTTTTAGTATAAGACATTTATCTATCCTTTCAATATCATATTTCTAGCACTCAAGACTGAATCTACTATTAATAAATATTACTTATGTGTATAATGCAAATACCAGAAACACACTTTGGCATCCTGCACATCATGAACATTGTTTCATCTATTATTCATTAGTAATTCAGATCAATTCTTTTAGTTGTTTTTCTGCATTTTTCCACATGGATCTATGACTCTTTCGTTGCATAATTTGTTGGATGCATATCAACACTTTTTGTCTAAAATTGTAAATTAGCTAGTGGCTTCCATGAATTAGTGTTACCTCTCTTGCATCTACTGAGTTTTCCTGCAGTATTAGCTTTATTTTTTGATGGATTAAGATGTTGTAACTATAAAAATTCTTTTCCCTGTCACATGAACATGAACATCTCCATGGCACGTGTGCAACTTAAATGGCACAGAAACTAAAATGATAAAAATGTGAAATATTATTGTATATTAGAGTAGAAAATTCTGATATCTTATTTTTGCTATAATCAGTATAGAAAAATCTATAAATGTAGTTTCTCATCCTTTAGTAGAAAAAGTAAAAAGTGAAAAAGTAACATTTAAAAGGGGAATTTTCCCAAGTGTAATTATTTTCCTAGGGCACCACTTTACCATTTATTAAACACATAATCTACTCAAAACCATTTTGTTACTCACCAAGTGAAGTGTTGTATTTCAGCGAGTTAAAGAAACAACACAGTGTCCCCACATGAGAGTTTAATCTATTTAACCAGTCAGCAATCTTGCTTGACCAGCAGGTGCTTTGCAAAGAAGTGCACAAAAAAGTCTCATTAATGCAGGGCATAGTTTATCTTATTTGAGTGCAGAAGAGGTTCATTTGTATATGAAATTCTTTGCAGTTGAACAGTCTAATTATTACTAGTATCATATATGTTTTTTGTAAGTACAAATAATACCTGTGGTTTCCTTAAAAAAAATACCATATTTAAATCAAAATTGGTACAAAATTTTAAAGAGTTGATTTTAGTTGACCTAAACATATTTTTTCCCAGTGGATTTTTTTTTTGTCATCAAAATATTTGCAAATTTTAAATACCCAGAACTATTTTCCTTAAATTACTAGTAGAAAAAGAAACTTCCTCCTACCTCTGATATTAATTCTTTATTCAAGAACATTTTTAAGCATCATTCATAGTATTTTTTGTTGGATGACTAAGATACAAACTAATTTCTGCCTCGGGGGTTTCTCCCTGGCAGCTGGGGTTCTTGGATTCAGCTTCTCTCGAGCCGTCCCGAGATCCGTTCTCACCAGAACGGTTTCTGTCCTCAGCTTCCCAGGCTCTATAGACAGTCTGGGGCTATGCAGGTTTCTCCCAACTAGCAAATTCTTCAGGAGACATGGGAAATAAATACGAGAATCTGTGATCTTCCAGACAGGGTTTATTAGCTCCGAAGGACCCCTAATGGTCTCAGTACCTTTCTTTTATACCCTAACTCAGGGGTGGGGTTTACAGAATGTTGGTAGCCCACCAAAACGGACCAATGAGAAACCTTGCTTTTTTCAAACTCACAGGGGCTTGTTCTCCATTGGAAAACAGCTTCTCCCTTGTCCCTCTTGGTTCCCCACACAAACTGACAGAAGTGCAACATTTAAGATTAAGATGTAGTGCTTCTCAAAGGTAAGATTATAGAAACATACAGATTTTTCTATCCTTTTCTAAGGTTAATGCTTCAGCCTTTTATCTTTGCATTTATCTGATAAATATCAACGCTGTTTTATGAACTATTGTCATTTCCAGTTACAAGTCTACTTTTTCTTTTTATTCATTGATTCTATTCAACAAGTAAGAGAAAAAATTCATTGTTAAAAATATTTACAGAGAATACAGATTTAGATTGATGTACACAGGAAAATTTCTTTAATATCACCTAAGATTTAGATATAACTAGATGTACAAATATTGCTACATGGATATTTACCATGCAGGTTGTACGGTACACTCTACACTCTTTGTTTCTTACCCATATGGGAAGAAACCATCAGTGTTTTATTCTATAAGCTTTTTTTCCCCCTCGTGATGACCTTGAATTGACTGTTAAGTGACAATGCTTAATTTTACAGAATTTTTGCATTGTTGTAGCTAATTTTAAGCTACCAGTCCTCACAGATCAAGTGAGGTTACAACTCCTCCATATCCTTTTATATCCTCAATTGACTATTTAGGTTGTCCTTTGTGAACAGCTTAAATTCTCCTTCAGCTTCAGAAAAATGTAAAGCTTTTCTAAAGCCTGGAAAGTTCATTTATTTGAAATTTCTCAGTAGGCTGAGGAAATCCTACTGCTGTTTGTACAGATTGTCAGCTATCTATGCCTACTTCACAGTATTTTGTCTAATTTTTCATCCTAACCCCCATAAATATCCTAAGCCTGAAATTCTTTGTAAAGCACTCCCTCCTATTGCTGGTTAATCTCTGGTGTTTCTATTCCAGGTACCTTTGTTGCTATTCTATGCAATCACATCTGCCACTACATGTTTTAGTCTTCCTCTCTACCGATAAAATAACTTGTGAAAACACCTTTCTGTTTATATCTGAAGCGATCTGTGCCTGTCTACTTCCCACATTTTCCATTGTTTGGACATACTCAAGCCTCAAAGAGAGACACTGATCTCATGCATCAGACACACTGGCAGTGCTACAGAATAGGCTGTCTTTCGTGGCTGTGACAGATAAAATCATGGCATCAGATTTTTTTGCTCCCCACTCCTTCCAATAAGAAATACAAATAATACAGGAAACTTCATACAGATTGTGAGATGAATATTTCACTGCTGCAGGGATCACGTTGTCAGTCAGGGTATGTTTGAGAATTATTTTGCAGTCTTATCTCCTCTGCTTCATTTAGAAAAATGATGGTCTGCCCACACCCTTGAAGACCTATGTCCCCTTTGTTTGCCAGGACCTGGAAAAGTTTTGACCAAAAGACATTCCAGGAACATGAGATCTAGTTAGAGACTATGGTTCCCAAGAGTCCATTTTTTTGTTTAACTAAAAAAGCAGTATGATGTACCCTGTTTTCTTTGTAGTCAATCTGTTTGCAAAAGAAGAGGAACTGAACACATAATTTCTCCTTCTTCTTAATCTTAAACCTAATTTCACTGGAAATATTGTTCTTTTAACATAGAGCAATCATTTCAAATGATCATTTTATTTTTTCTGGAGCTATCCAATCTTTTGAGCTGTTGATGACAATCTTATGCTCTCCCTTCTTTCCCCATGATTTCTCCTCCCATTTCTAACTATTTAATTGTAAACTTGAGGCAATTTTCTTGATGCTTAGGAATTGTTCAAGTAAACTTGAACATCTGCTAATTAGTCAGTCTTGGAAACCAAATAAATTAATTCTATATCTTGAATATAAAATATAATATGATCAAATTTATGGTAGCTGATAGATTATAAGATTGTCCATCAGTTCTACAGGTATCTCAGGAATATGGATCACATTGATCACCCTCAATAGTGTATGCAAATATCTGGGACTTTGAGTTTGGTGTTTGTGCAGGAAAGAAATAATTTTTATACAGAATTTCAGAAGCAGTCAAGTGTGCAAGAAATCCATCTTTCTTCATTATTACTGAAGAAGAAATTTCACTCATGAATATTTTTCCTTTTTTAATGTTAAAATAAATCTGAAATATCCTGATAGACTAAGAACTAATTATTCCCTTTGAGGGCTGTAGGGGACTGTTCTTGGTTAGGTAATGCCCTATTGTAAGCTGCTGCAAATTATTTATTATTAATGCATAGTTTTCTTTACTGTAAATAGATAATGAATCTCAGAGATTTTTCTCTTAGGTGTGATCTGATTTATATTAAAATAATGTCATGATTATTATGTCTGAATGGCAAAGGAATACAAAATTAAATATTAATCTCTTGGTACGTATTTCCATATGCCTCTTAGTCCTTCTTTCTTACTTTACGACTTGGAGAAATTTGTTGTGACTGTTTTGTGTTTGAAGAAATATTTGAGGAAAATGAAATCAACAGTTTTAGAATATATTTTATTTTAAAATAAAGTTCTGTTTCCTCTTCAGCTTAGCTTTCCATTTGAGTTTAGCTTGTGTTTCAGTGTAACTAAATTCTTCTGTTTAAGAGATGCAGTGAGTATGTCTGAAGAATAGTTAACTAATGCTTAAATCATAGCAGCACTTTTTCTGAAACAGGCTTCTTTTGTACAGCATTAAAAATTAAATTCTTTCCTTAGATTCCCTTAGAAGAGATGGGAATGCCTGTGGGTTTCTTTTGTGCATGTAACTATTTACTGATTACCAAAACCAATTTCAAAGTCCAATAGTGGTGAACAAGAATATCCTAATAATGTTAAGTTATTCAGGTTACTAGAGGACAGTTGAATATATATTCACTACAAGGTGAAAGATATCAGAGAATACAATTTAAATATTTCAATTTATTATAGGATAGTTGTCCATTTTCCTCTCATACTGGAATGAACTGCAGTAATAGTGACTTTTTCATTTTATATATATATTTTTTTTAGTGTTAATTGGAATGCTAAATTCTGTAGGAAAAAAATACTGTTAAACGGGAGCTAAATTTTTATGCATTCCAAATGTCAATCCCTCTTATTCTCCTCTCTTTGCTTCTATCCTACTGAAGTTTCTTTTCCTGTTTTCTTTCTTTATTCTCATGATATCTGATCAAGACAACTCCTTAACATAAATACTACATTTGGTGGGTGTTAGATTCTAAATGAGGGATTGTCCACCACAACACACAATGTCCTCTGGCAGATATTTAAGCACTTTGACATAAGAGATGCCTCTTTAAATATCAAGAATTCCTGTGGCATCTTGAAAGCTTGTTATGCTGGGAAATGGATAACATATCATACACCCCACCAACAACTCATCTCTCTGGAATTCTGAAAGGCCTTTGATATGATCCTCCTACAACATCCTTCACTCTGAATTAGAGACATATGGATTTGATGGATGGATTGCCCAGTGGATGAAGGTTGAGAGCATCCCCGCTGAGAAGGACTTGGGAGGACAATTGGGTGAAAAGCTGGATGTGATCAAGGAATGTGCACTTAGAAGCCAGAAAGCCAACAGCACATGGGCTGCATCCAAAGCAGCGTGGCCAGCAGGATGAGGGAGGGGATTCTGCCCTTGTCTCTGCTCTGGTGAGACCCCAGCACCTGCAGTGCTGAGTCCATCGCCGGGGTTCCTGCTACAAGAAGGACATGGACTTGTTGGATTCATTCCAGATGAGGGCCAGGGAGAAGATCAGAGGGAGCACCTCCCCTTTGAGGAAAGGCGGAGAGTTGGTGCTGTTCAGCCTGGAGGAGGCTCCAGGGAGACCTTATAGCAGCGTTCCAGTACTTACAGGGGGTCTATAAGAAAGATGCGTGTATACAAACTTTTTAGGATGATAGGATGACAGGATAGGATGGACAGTGAATAATTTTTTTCTTAAATAAAGAGGGTAAATGTAGACTAAATATAGGGAAGCAAGTTTTGCGGTGAGGGTGATGAAACACTGGCACAGGTTGCCCAGAGAAGTGGTGGATGCCACATCCCTGGAAACATTCAAGGTCAGGTTGGACAAGGCTCTGAGTAATCCAGTGTAGTTGAAGATGCTCCTGCTCATATATTTCACTTGCATTTTTGTTACTATGTTTTACATAAAAAAAAATTCTGAAAAAAATTTTTTATGGAAGGGTGCTTATTTTCATCTATGCTGAAAGTGATACATTAAAAATAAAGTTTGTATTTTGGACATAGACATTTAGGTAATGGCAAACTGTTTTTTGAATGTTGTTTGTCATAAACTTCAGGTCCTTTTTGTCCTGAAAGTGTTTTCGGAACAGATGGTTTTGTTCATTTGTTCAAAGTAAAAACGTAATACACCAGAACAAATAGTAAGCACAGACTCTTAGAATAAAGTTGACATACCAAGCACAGACTGCTGGGAATAGCCTTTTGTTTTAATTAAGCCCACATCCCAGAAAGACAAGCACATTATTTCTGGCTTAGGTGTATCAAGTTCCTTCATCATGATACTCTGATAGATCTGTTGTTAGGACCCACAGGTTTGTCCTTCTGAATGTGTGTTTCTACACTCCAAAGAAGCCCTGTTTTGGTTCTTATTTTTGATCCATTGTACAGATTGAAAACTCCTCTAGCAACTCACACTGATATATTTTCTTCCCTAAAATCACATGATTACTAATAGACTAGACTGTAAAATGGTGCTAGGAGTAGATTCATATATTGTAAAAAAGGTTCTCTAGGACAATTGAATGCTACATTTTCTGTTGCCATTGGATCTGATGGAATAATTTCACTAATTTATGTTATCACCTCTTGTGATCTCAATGTTGTTGAATGTGGTGCTAGTTACAAATCAATATCAATTAACCTGAGTATAGATTTCTGTTCATGAATTCACTAAATCATTCATTACATCTGCTTTAATAATAGACCCAAACAAATGTAGCTGATACATACAAAATGCAAGTGTAGGGCTCTAATAGTAATACAGACTGACATGGTTATCTGAGTGAGATATTCCCTGCATTATTCAATTTTTGAGTAATTTAAAATTACACGTATACTGCTACTTCTTAAATAAGGTAAATGGCTACCAAGATCCTGTGAGATATATAGATATATAATTATGGATGTAGAAGTAATCTTGCCCAGAAGCTTTTGTGCATCATTTACTGGTGATATTTTAGAGTTAGGGTACTTAATTTGGAAAACTTCAAGATAGTGTTAAATTAAGACAGAAAAGCACATGTTAAAGAGTTTATTTCCCGTCAAGCAGTATGAAAACCCCAGACTTTTCCCTTCAATTTTATCTGGTTTTTTTTTTTTTTATTTCTTAAATGGAAAGTTACCTTTAAGAAGTTTGCACCTTTAAGCAATCTTTCTTAGCTAATATGCTTAGGGCACTGTGATACAGTACAACAGACAGTGTAGACAGATATTGAAATTGCAATGATTTATTCTTGCTGGATCCATGGGTGGTGATTATGTATCTTTTTACCCTTATAATTTTTTTTTATTTTTCCTTATACATTTTTAAGTGATATTTTTATGCTTTCACTCTAATCTGCTCCAAGGGCTCTATTAACAAGAACCTTGATTATCCTCATCTTCTGGGGTGAGTCATAAGAGATGCAGGTGGAAGAGTTTTCTATCTGGTGGTACAGAATACAGGTGGAAGAATAAACTAAATTAGGTGAGCTGTCTTATGTTGAAACTGGTTATTTTAGTTTCATCCAGTCAAGGCCTAGCTTGATTATGTCTTAACCATCTTAGTTTTCCTTCTGGGCAGGAAGAACAAACATTTTTCAAAAAACACTGCTTAAATTTTCTGTCTGTTTACACATTCATCAGTAAGCAAATATTCCAAATTGTCTCATGCCTGTGCTCCCATGAGGATCTATCTATATAGGACATTTTCTAGGTAACAGCTTCTTAGTTATTATTTTATTCAGAATTTGTAAATTGTGTCTGACTCTTTCCCCCATGTCGTGGGTTATGTAATAAGAAAATGTTTATTCTATTTTTCCATCTGCTGAAGCCGGTTGGGAAGATGTTTTCTTTATCTTGTGTATAACCCATTCCTCATAACTCCAAGGGGGAGGGGGTGGGTGCCTTCTGATAATGGGCCAGCTGTTAAAACCAGGTGGAGCAATGGTCCTTATCTCTCCCACAGGCCATCCTCCCTCCAGGCGGATATCTTCTGATAATGGGCCATTAAGGCTCACCACATGACTGAAAATATTACATCCTCCCACTGTGAGATCCTCCACCCAGTGGGGGGAGCCAAGCATTCCTACCTAGATAAAAAATGAGATTCAGGAACACCAGGACAGCCTGTTTTCCACTGGATTCCAAAGGAAGACCAGACCCATCTCACCACCACTGGACCCTTCTTCTACAGGATCATCTCTATTCCAATAGAACCACATGTGTTTCTCCAGGAGGACTGCTTCCAACACCCTGACCAACAGGGTGTCAGTTTGTATTCCTGACTGTCAGGGTTTCTAGGATTTTTGTTTGTTTGTTTGCTTGGGTTTTTTTTGTACTACTACATTTGTATTTTTAATATTCCTAATAAAGAACTGTTATTCCTATTCCTAAATCTTTGCCTGAAAGCCCTTAATTGCAAAATTATAATAATTTGGAGGGAGGGGGTTTACATTCTCCATTCCAAGGGAAACTCCAGCTTTCCTTGGCAGATACCTGTCTTCCTAAACCAAGATACCCCAGTAACATTAAACTAGTAGTGGGTCAGTTTCTGAGGCCAACTCTCTTCCAGCTGCAGATGTAACTGATTCTACATCTCCCCTCTTCTTGCTAAATTTTCGAACAATGATCTGCTGCTTCATTTAAGAGGAATTTCAGATTTGACTGTGATCTGACACTGGTCTTATGGAAGTACATATCCTGAAGACACCAGATGTGAGGGAGTCAAGATATAATCTCTGTTAATTCCTCTTGACTTGGGGTACTACAGCAGTCAAGAAACTTATTATCTGACACTTATCTCTCTCTGAGTAACATCTGGGGAGCTTAGGTACGTGACTCAGCTGCTCCAAGAACAGACATTTAAAAACTGCTTTCAGTGATGAAGAATGAATTAACTTAAGCCTTCACTGAATTTGTGGTAGCTTGTTAATTCACTGTCTGCATTTTCTTCACCAAAATTTTATTTCATATTGACTTACTCAAGGTAAAACCCTTTCTTTCAAGTTTCACAGAGCCCTTTGGAACACTAGGAAACTGACTTATGTAATAAAAGTTTTTTAGAATATCAGATAATGTGTTGTCTAGGACTTGTCATTTTTTTAACACAGAAACAAACCAGAAAAGAGAACTGGGCAGGACTGACCTATCAAGTGTCAATTAGGTTTAAGGTTCAATGACAGGATGTCATATAAGTCACTTTGTGTACTAATGTTGCAATTGATTTTCTGTTTAACAGTATTGTCTTCATCCTTCAGCAATTACTGTGTCTACTGATAAGTTTCTTCCCTTTAATGCCATAGATAGAATAATTTTCCTTTTTCCCCCAGTATTCTGTCTTACATTGCTCTGATTTTCATACAGAAGTATTGTGATCTGCAACATCTGTTTTTCTAAATTATTTGTATTTCAATAAAGTAAAGGACTAAAGTCATATATCAAGAATGTCACTTGTCCACATCATTGTATTTCAGGAATGTACTTCACTTGCAGAACAGTGAAAGAGAATCTTCAGTCTGTCAAAGAAAACATTACACTGTATTCCAGTGTTTATATAGGCACTTATTTAAAATAAACGACTTTTTTTTT